>WAAG01050949.1:0-68941 GCA_013390105.1 Tichodroma muraria
TCCAGTGCCTGAAGGGAGCCTGCGAGGGAGATGGAGAAGGATTTGCTACGTGTAGGGACAGGACCCAGGGGGGATGGCTTCAAACTGAACGAGAGTAGGCTTATATTGGATATGAAAGATGCGTACCAATGTCTTTACAAACACTTTGATGGGTGAAGGTGTTAACCTTTTAATGGGTGTTAAGGTCTTTGAAATGAGTCTTAATGTCTCTGCTGACTCTGGGCAGCGGGTTTGTTGCAGAGCCCAGGCAGCTTGGCTGTCCCCTGACACAGACAAGGGAATGCACGAGCCTCAACTTCGGAGCTTTGGGGTAAAACAGTAGATGCAAGGCGGGAATATGTGGTGGGTGGTTCGGGAAGGCTGTGTGCCTTCCTGGTGCCTCAGCCAGTGGCGAAAGGAAGAGGGCACCATGCAGCCGGGAATTGGGATGAAAGGAGGTTATGCCCTCTGAAACTCCGAGAGAGAGAGCTCCAAGAAACTGTGTCCTGGTGGAGTCTATTCAAATAAAGTTGCAGAAGTCCTCTGTCTCCTTTTCGGACATGAACCTCTGGCGTTTGTGGAATTTTCCTGGCAGTTGGGGGCTGGGTCCGGCATGCGGCAAGAAGAGCTGGAGGTGCGCGATATGGTGGAGCTGGCAGTATGGTGTTGGTTTAAGAAAGGATTGGTTGAAGGGGACTGTGGAGAAATATGGTTCAGGCAAAGAGCAGCGGGAGGCTAACAGTGAGGACTGGGAAGTTCCCTGCCTTGTCTTCAAAATCCACAGTCCAGTACGGGGCCAGCTGCAAGTCGTTTGTATTCCCGGCTTCCAGGAGAGGGGAATGTTGTCCCTACAACCCTCACCCTTCCCCGGGCCATTATGGAGTCAGGGTGGAGGATTTGGGTTTGTCTGCTTACTATTCAGGACTTAAGGGGGTTTCTCTATGGTGAGGAGTGCCGGGAGCAGGTGCGGGGGTACGGGATTGGCAGCACGGGCTGGGACGTGGGGAGGTGCGGGACACAGCCCGCATTTGACCGAGCCCATAATCTGACTTTTGCCGGCAAATAAAAGTAACATGGGGACACCTCTTAAGAGTTTGCTGTATGTGTGAGTTGGGTTTGAAAAGCATGAGTTTCTGGTTATTCCTAGTTGTGATTGGGGTTTGCTAGGAGGGCGTTTGACGACTGGAGTTGGGAATGTGAGTATTGTAAGGGGTGATGGGGAGGCTAGCACTGCTGTGAATACTGGAGTGAATCCAGAGGTGTGGGCATTCCCAGGGGAATGTGGAAAACTGGATGTGGAGCCTCTCCACATTACTCTGAGGAAACCTGGACAAGTGGCGTCTTAAAAAACAATACCCAATTTCAAGGGAAGGAAAGAAGGAAAGGAAGCCTGTTATTGAGTCTCTGTTGAAGGCAGGGCTTTTGGAGCCATGTATGCCTCCTTATGACACTCATGTGCTGCCAGGTAGGAAATCAGATGGAATTTGCAGAATGGTGCAAGATTATTAAACCCGGGCACTCCGCAGCCCCAGTTCCTTGTACCACCTTGAGCCAGATTCCCTCCTCACGCTGCATCCAAAAGACGCTTTCTGGGGATGCCCACTTACAGAGCATAGTAAACAGTACTTTGCCTTTGAGTGGGAACAAGAGGCAGAAGGGATTATTTGGACAAGAGGTTAATTTACTCCATCCCTAGAAATTAGGTAATTGCAGTATGTGAAGGACTTGCTCCTATCAGGAGAATGGGAGGTGGTAGGGGAAGCCACTGTGAAATGATTTGGTTTTCTGACTGGAAAGGAGGCTCGGAGTGTCTGAAGGAAAGGCAGAGGTGACGAAGGAAAAGGCTGAATGTTTGGGGCATATTTTGACTGAAGGCTTGAAGTGTGATGGCTCAGAGGCACTCCAGGGAATCTTGGAGGTGGCCTTTGCCCAGGACTGAAGGGGAGCTATAGCAATTTTTAGGATTAAGAGAGTATTGCAGGCCCTGAACTGAAGACTTTTTATTCTGTGGCTTTTTAACCCACGGTAGCCCCAATGTTGTTGTATAGACACCAGAAGGAAAGCAGAACTTAAGAAAATTACAAGAAAGGTTGACGAATGCAGCAGCTTTAGCTCTCCCAGAAAAGGCCCAGAAAAGGAATTGGAATTGTATGTGGCTGTTAAACAAGGCTGTGCCAAAGGAATTCTAGTGCTAAAATGTTTGCAAAGCGAGGAGTGGCTCCGTTGTTTGCTCTAAGGTAACTGAGGTTCTGTTGTCTGCAGAACTGTGCAGCCACGGCTTTGATGGTGGCCGATGGCAGGATTGGTAAAGTCTGGCATCAATTTCTAAATGGGTGACCAGCCCTAGACTGTTGGAGTATGAGAACCCTGTTTAATGCAACAGGAGGATTTAGAACTGAGAAGCAGGAAAGGTGATGGATCTTCAAGAGTAATAGGAGGAAAAGGAGTTACTGGATGTGCTATAGGAAAAGAAGGGAATTGCAAGAAGGGGGAAGCTTCCATGCATGTGGTCAGCACAACCACAGAATTGACACTCCAGTAAAAACCTGCGAAGTGTATCAAGGAAAGGCAGCAAACGTATTTATAGATTAAAAGTATGCATGTGGGGTGGTACATGCTTTTGGAAAACAGGTGATTTCAGAATGTGATTGTGAAGCCAGTGGACTTGGATGGGGGAACTCATTTGACAGGGGGATGACACAGCCCCCAACTGCCATGAAAATGCCACGAACGCCACAGGTTCATGTCCAAAAAGGAGACAGAGGACTTCTGCAACTTTATTTGAATAGACTCCACCAGGACACAGTTTCTTGGAGCTCTCTCTCTCGGAGTTTCAGAGGGCATAACCTCCTTTTATCCCAATTCCTGGCCGCATGGTGCCCTCTTTCTTTCCCCATTGGCTGAGGCACCAGGAAGGCACAGCTGCGGGAGACCCTCGAGCAGGTGCTGTCGGGGTGCCCACCTGCCCAAGAGCGTCTCTGCTATGGGTGGCAGCGACGGGTCCCCCAGCCCACCGGACACCCGAGCCCGGATGGAGTAATGGCAGCCTCACCAGATAGCGAGAGGATTCTTCCCTTGGAGGATCCAACTGGGTTTATTGAAGGGATAAAGGAGAAGGTTTGGGGTAAGAAGAACCACAGCTGAGGAGGTCCAGCGGCAAAGAGCAAAAACAGGAGAGGGATCAGGGTATATAACAGTGGGGTAACAGGAGGGGCCAAGGTATAGAGGTCCAATCAGGGAAGGAGTTGTAGAGGAGTGACTTAACTTGGAACCAATGGGGGAACAGTTGGGGTGTGGAACAAAGGGGAACAACCAATGGGGAAACTGGGGATACAGAACTTTCGAGAGCAGGGGAAGGAACTCCAGACAGCAGCTCTGTGGGTGAGGACTCTGAGGGGAGTAACTAAATCAGAGATCCCTCCCGAGGCATTTCTGCCTTATCACAGGGGCCGCTGTCTCCCACACACAGCCTTCCCGAACCACCCACCACACATTCCCACCTTGCACCTACTGCTTTACCCCAAAGTTCCAAAGTTGAGGCTTGTGCATTCCCCTGTCTGTGTCAGGAGCCAAGCTGCCTGGGCTGTGCAACAAACCCTCTGCCCAGACTCATTTCGGAGACGTTGACACCCACACCTCTACCCATGGAAGTGTTTGTAAAGGCATGAGCTTTCTTCTCAGGGCAGGGTGGGTGTAACATCCTGGTCTTCAAGGTCCCTTCCAATCGAGGCCATTCTGTGATTCTTCCTTACCCCTCATAACTGTTTCTTAGGCTCTGGTCCCTTCTTGGTTGTAGCAGTTTGAACTTTCTGTGGGAAAAACAGTTCTCTACTGTGCCCTGTTTTTCACTGCTGAGCAGGGTCTCAGCTGGTCTCTGCTGGAGGCAGTGATGGCAGGGATGGGGCAGCTGGGCGTGGGGTTCCCAATGCTCGGAGCATCCGTGGCAGCATGATTCCCATTCTCCTTGATCAGAGAAGGGGCCAGAACCTTTCCTGTGGCAGGATCGCTGGAGTTAGGGCAGCCAGGCTACAAGGGCAAGAAGGCAGCTTGGATAAAAGTACTGCTTGAGGCCATGGCTAACCCGGATTCTCCATGTGGATTTGTTTCCTTCCTTTGAGCATATGGGACATGTAGAAAAGTCCAGACCATATTTAAACTTAATTCAATTTACTGCAACTATCTAAAACATTAAAAATGTGCATATATTTTCAAAAGAGGGTGTGAAATATGCCTCTTGTCAGTGCATTTGTTTAAGGTGCTGTTTGCAGAGCCATCCTGAAACCAGCTCCCTACTGCACTAACAATAAAAGATCGAAGAGGGAAGTTCGGTGTTTGTACTTGTTCATTTTCACCGACTTAAGCAAAAAACTGCCAGTCATGTCAAATTAAATTATATGGTTTTGTATTTCCATTATATTTATATTACACTGTATTACTGTGGTTGAATTAGACTATTTTCCATGGGGTCTGGGCTGTGACTACTGAATTTAACTCACTTTACGCAAGAGCTACCCTTAATTAGACTTGAGCTGAGAGCAGAATTGCTTTGACTAATGCTGCAGACCACTATGGCAGCAGAATACCACAGGCTCTTAAATTACTTCAAAAGAGATATTCACTGTCTGAACAGCAGGAACTGGATGGACAATTCCAGAAATCCTTCTTAGTGAGCACCTCGACCCTGGGGAGACAGCAGTCCTTGGTCAGGCCCTGCCAACCCTTACAAACCAGCCTGGCTGGACTGTCTCCTTCCACAGCTCCTTCACCCATCACTCATCCACCAGGTTTCAGGCTTTTCACACCAGGATTTCTGGGAGTCCCTGCACTGTACCTGGAAATGAGAATTGTGGGAGCTGTTGTTTTGATGTCTGTACCTCTTTACTAAACTTGTCAGCAACTCTCGATGCCTCCAGAGGCCAAGTTAACAAATAAGGGCATCAAAAGGAGCGTTGCCTTGATCAGAAATGTGTCATCAGTTCATTAACATAAACAATTCCCTCATTCCATCATGAAAAATACATTGTTGTTCTCTGGCAGTTTAAATATTCAGAAACAACACTTATATAGCAAAATACCCTCCAGCCAGTGCAGTAGATATTCAGCAGGTATCAATAGAAGTCTCAAAAAAATTATTTATTTTGAACTTCTGGACAGGAATGTTAGAAGGTAATTTAATTTTATTCCTGTTTATTTAACCCTCCTGTTTTCCCACCTACCTGTCTCTATGCTATCGCATGCTTACTGACTTTCCCAGTTTCTCCTTATTATGGGACAAAGCTTTAGAGGCAATTTAGCCAGTATGAATCAGAGGTGGGTTTTTTCCTTGTTTTTATGCTTCATCCTTAAGGATGTTCTTGGGCGTTTTTATTTTACAAGAAAGCTCAAAACCCAGCAGATGACAGAGGGAGTTGTGGAAATGTGGTAAACGTTCATTCTGCTGTCCACGTTGGCAATATCAGCATTGAAACAACATCCATTTGCACAAATATTTGTAATTTACTTTAAATTTTACATTTTATAAAGGAAAGGTCATCTTCAGAAGGCAGAACCTTTTCCATATATGGTGGAATAGGATCACTACCACATATGTAGCTAAGGGTCTACACGAGCCACAGTTTATAGACTAAGGAATACCAAACTTCAGATTATGTAAAGCAATTTTCAGCTGTTCTGAAAAAGCAGGAAAGGCATGAATGCTTGAGAATGATTGCTGATAGTTCAGTGAAGAGAAAATTAATGTGGAAGAACTTGAATGAATCATTTAAAGCCCTTTTTTCTTTCTTTCTTTTTTTTTTTTTTTTGGTCTGCTCATTCTTGACTGGCCCCATATAAATTGCTGTAAAAACGAACAATCTCTGATATAAATGTAAATCGGGAAGAAATTTCTTAACTTAATCAAGCTAACAAATGACACAAGGGCTTCCTCATTTGTCTGGGTTTTTTCAAAAGCTGTGCTATCACAGCTCCTCACCTAAATTAGGGAGGTGCTTATGCGCATGCTGCTGTTCTCCCTGCAGAGTATCTTAGTGGTAAAGAGCCAACCGCTGCAGCAGTAGGTAAATGCTAACACCGGTTAGAAGCTCGGGAGCTTGGCAATTCCCTGGCAATTCCCAAAGCTTCGCCGCAGAGCAGGCAGGAGTCGCTGTCAGGGCTGTAGAGGCAGAGTTCTCTGGGAAGGTCTCGGTGATCTGCAGCAGGAGCTTGGTGCCCAGCGCAAGGGCTGGCACAGCTGCCGCCCTCAGCAGCCAAAACGGGCCATCGCATCCCCCGTGCCATCTGCGGGCAGCCTGCGACAAGGATGGGGTTTCTTGTCTTCTGTGCCGCAGCAAACCTGTTTGGCGTCTCTTCAAGTCTTGCCCTCGCTGAGGGCTGGAGGATTCGCCCCTACGTGAGCAGCGTTGGCCTCGCAGCCCCGCGGTGACTCGTTCAGGCAGCAGCAGGCGGGAGTGCTTCACAGTGTGATCAGGGACGCGTTAAAGGGCACGGCTTAGCCCACGGACAGGGTGGTGCCTTGCAGAGGGAGCACCCTTTCCTGGCACCTTTCTTGGTGGAGCACCCTTTCCTGGCACCTTTCTTGGTGGAACAACATCCCTTTTCTGGCACCACCTTTCTTGGTGTTACTGATCAACGGAAAGAAAGCTCTGATGAATTCTGCGGCCGTTCTGTCACCAAAAAAAAAAAAAAAAANAATAATTTTCGGCCCGTTTGCCCACAAAAAAAAAAAAAAAAAAAAAAAAAAAAAAAGTAAATAAGGGGAGTAGTATTCTGCTCCAATTAATTAAACAAACTGATATGAATTCCGCGCTTAAATCGCACTTTGCATATCCATAATCTCTGCACTACATTTTATGTATACTTTACCCTTGGGTAAAAATTTGTGAGCATATAAATGCTTTCTCATATAATATTGCTAAAGCACGCTCTTCCCTATAAATATTCATACTGCTGCCAAAACATTTGCAAGCTTTCCCCAAAGGTGAAATATGTGTAATGTACTTTGCCTTCTGGGTATAAATATTATCCAATACATTTTGGTTAATATGAATACACTAATTATTCTTGTAACCCTTTTTAAAAGGGTCATCCTCATGATGTGAATTTTTTAAAAATGTAATTACAGTAATTGGATACTTAATCTAATTAAAATTGGCTTTATCTTTAATGGGAATTTTTCTAAAGAGGCAGAATGACAATTGACTTTCTGATAATCACTGTTTTCTTTCAGCTACAGGATGCATTTAGTACAGTGGGAACCAGAGAACACAGCCTCTTTACCACACGCCAGCCACCTTTAGGGCCAGTTAAACTACAGTTTTATCCATTACCAGGCAAAACTTCCACTTTACTTAGAAATAGAAGTTCTTCATGCTGAATTGATTTCATTGTGGCTCAGGTAGAGATAATTTAGAGAGTGTTTATGGTGCTGATTATGATGCAAGGTGTGTCTTAGGGAAGATGTTGCACAGGGGAAGGTGCCAACTTCCCAAAGCCTGGCCCTATTCAGGTATGTAGGCACAGGCACATACAATGAGCTCCCCTGTCTTTGGGAGGTGCACCTGGATGGACCCCAGTATGCTTGGGATGCATGTAAATTCTCACTGACATCAGAATTCCAGACAATTGGGATTATCTCCTGGGTTTATAATTTGTATCAACATTTCTAATGTGCTCTCTTAAAGGCACTTTCCATGCAGAGTGACAGGCAGGACTGCCACTGTTCAAAGGGGGAAAGTAATTTTGAGTCCACACTGCATCTTTTACTGTGGGAAGCCAAGGAGAACAAGTTAGGAGTTGTATAGGAAAGAGTGGAGAAGTGGATTCATGTGTCACTGCTGTCAGACACCTGTGACATAAACATTTATGTCTGCTATAAAGCTGCTGCACCTTTCAGGGCCTTTGCTTTACTGGAAGCCAGGCAAGAGAGAAAGGCCTTCAAGGAAAATCAATCAACTGTTTTGTAGGCTCAACTGGCCAGTGGTGTGTTCTCATGTGACTGAAGACAGACATATATTTCATAGAGGAATAAATCATTGTTTTCTAAGAAGGATCAACTACATCTACAAAGTATTTTCTAAAAAAAGATTAGGAAAAAAGGTAGATTACATAGGATGGGCCAAATCATGACCTAGTGCAAGGAGAGCCCACTGATTTTGATATACCTGTATCTGAACGGTCTCAGTGTCAGCTGGGGAATGGCCTGACTATCAGAAGAGTTTCTGGGGCTCTGGCCCTGAGCCTGGCGTGTGCCACAGCGAGACCCCCTTGCAGGGTGGCTGTGGCAGTTCTGATGGGAGAGCTGTGACCGTGTCTCCGTAAATGCTCTCTGTGCCTCTCCCTTGGGCCCAGCTGCTGTGCCTGGGGAGTCACCTGGAGCTGACAGACCAGGAGCACCAGCACCACATTTCCCACAGGAAGCTGCTCTTGGTGCCCAGGGAGCTCCTGCTGAGCTCAGCCCTCTTGCAGTGCCCTCGGGCGGGCAATCAGCTAATGAACAAAGAGAGCAGGTTGTAATCCTGTGCTACTTTTTGGGTCTGGGTGCATAAATGTGTATCTGCTTCTGTTGAGCGTGTGAGGTAGCAGTGACTGCAGAGAGCTGCTGAAGGAAAAGAGCATGGAGTTTACACCGTGATTGAAACACTGTGTTTCAGCAACAACCTGTATGGAAAACACATGATAGCAGGGAGGCTTCTAAGAGAGCCACTTACGTACTGCCAAAGAGTCATAAGTTTTGGAGTGAAGTTAGCACTGATTAAAAGAAGCATTTCAATTAAAAAACAAGTAACAAGAAAAGTTGATCATAAAATGAGTGCATAAGTTCAAAACAGGATCAGAAGTACCAAGAAAGCCTCAAGTTTTTTCTAAGAACTGGAACTGGTCTCAAACTTTAGGATTCAGCTTATGAAAAACATTTTCCATATGAAAAAAACGTTGATGCTGAAAATATTGAAAAGCATGTCATTTCCCATCAGTTTGTTTTATCAAAGCGATATCTTTGTGCAAGCTGAACCATTGGATAAATAAATAAGGATATTATCTGCTAGCCTTCACTAAGCTTGAAGATTCCAGGTTGAAATTGAACATGGAGGCAGTATTGAACTTTCCAATGCACCTTTAGTGGCGAAACCCCAGTGCACTGGCAGGTAAGTGGTCCTTACCTGAGACACAGACATGGCAGTGTGGGGAGGTTCTGCTGCTATTACAAAAAGTGCATTTTTAGGCCTGGCAGTACTGCAGAAATGCTGTGGGGGGTGAGGAAAGGGAACGTTGTGGTGGCCAGCAGGGTGAACTGCCATTTTTCTGGATCTGAAGAACCTTCTGGTTGGTGTTTTTGTTTGGAGGCCGTTATTAACTACTCAGTACAAAAGAGCTGAGAGCACAATGACTTGCTAGAAATGTCTGAGTTCTTCAGAAATAAATTTTTGGAGTACCACAGGAATTCTTGTCCCTATTTACAAGGCCAATTCAAGCTACACTTTCGGTAGCTTGTGACTGAGGAATCTTGGCAGATGCCCATCTAAATGCTTAGAAAAACAGAAGAGATGTGGATTCACAATCTGCCTTGGGTAAAATCTCTGCGCTGCTGATGTGGTCACCAGATAGGCTTACTGTGAAACTAGTATCAACCATTGCTCTAAGCATGAGAGAAAAGTATTGCTGGCTGAAGGGAATAGATGTATTCAGGGAGGGAAAAGGGTCTGTTGCTTCTCTTCTCTTTGCAGACATGCAAATATTCCTCATCTATCAGTGGTGCAGTTGCAGGAAGAGACTGCCAAGTAAACAACTTGGCATGCACATGTCCTACAAAACCACAGGAAAAGTTTTCTTGCCTAAAAGAAAGCTGCTCTTGTCTAAGAGAAAAGTCTATGACAAAGTGAGATGTCAAAATCTTGCAGAGGAAATCAGGTGTTTCCTCTGCATAATAAAAGGAAGGCCAGACATGTCTCTTGCTTTGACCATTGCCAAAAAGTGGTTGCCACTTTCCAAAATCCTGCTACCCACAGGATTATTTCAGAGAGCAATTCAACACTGCACATTGAGAAAAGAGCAGGCTGGGCAGTTGAGGGCTAGCGACTTCCTTTGCAGCAGCTTTGATATCTTACGTGCATCACAGGCAGAAAAAAAAGTATCTGAATCCACAGGCTTAATGAAAGGCTGTGCAATTTCTGGATGTCTCTGAGGTCAGCATATGGAGTGTGGTGGGAGCAGGAGTTGTGCAGCTGGAGCTGTGTGTGGCTGGCTGACCGAGCAGCCTACATACCTGTATTCCAGCACTGCGGAGATGGGAATGGGCCCAGCTGAGTGTGGGTAATAAAAAATGAATAGTTCACACATAGCTGCTGCCCAGCAGAGAGAGGAGTTGGAAGTGAAATTCGGGTAAAAAAAACCTACTTGATTTTGATTGAAAATATCCTGAAAACAAGGCATGGAGAAAAGTAAAAATTGAATAAGAAAACTAACCCAGCACCTAGAAACATGGGAAGTGTGCTTGGTGGTGGGGGAAATCTTTCAGCACAACCAGAGCCACTGCTTAGTAAGTTGGTAGGATGGTCAGTGCTAATTATCACAGGGTGGCTCAGGAAAGGCCAAGAAAGCAGACAAAAATCCACAATGCCATCTCCTTTCAGATGGAAGCTGCAATAGAAACCTTGTTACTGCTAGAATCCTGTGGTCGGAAAGCAGCTGTTCCTGGGTGACTGGAGGCTGGGGGCATTAAGTAAAGGATCCTGCAAAATTTCTTGGTGGGCAACCCATTCTGGGTTTAGGGTTATGCTTTGTAAAGAAACACCAAACTGCTGGAGCACTTGGTAATTCCCACCATCTCCTTTTGGTAGGAGTAGCCCACAACACTGCACACACCACATCCATTATTGTTTCTCAGCAAAATCCTCTGATAACAAAGAGCCGTGCAGCCATTTCTATGCCAAAACCAGGCACCACAGCAACACCTAAAGCCTCAAATTTAAGAGCTTGTTGGCTTTTGTACTTAACCTCTCTCTTGCTCTTGAAAAGTTTCTTTCAAGGTGAGAAATTTGGAAGCACAATTTCGGTTTTTCCAGGAGATGGCAGTGCCGCTACAGAAAATAGCTGAGTGATTGAACTGCTAAGCTGTTCTGTAATTTGCCAGTTTAAAACTCATATATAACAAGTTTAGATTCTTTTTTTTTTTAAATAGATGATCAGATAATTATACTTCAATGACTGTCAAAAGCAATAATGATAGCACTCATTACAAGTTTAAAGTGTGTCTGAATTCCCAAGGGCTCACAACAAGCATTAATTCATCTGAATGGAAACAGGAGACATAATTGGGCAGTAACTCATTTCTATCACATATAGTATATGCTATAATTAATTTTCACCTCACGTTTTCAAACTGGATGTTGAACTTCCCTCCTAACACCCATCTCCTCTGACTAGGGCAAGTGCAGGTGTTGCAGGAGTTGCAGCATCAGGCAAGTAGGCAGCAAACTCTGGATTCGATCTGAGGAAATGCCATAGCACATCTGGCAGCACCCAGCAAATCTGAAGTATAAAGCAGGTGAATAAATGTATTGAAAATTAATAAGGAACAGAGCACTGCACCAGATACAGTGGTACAGTAAGTACATTGCTAAATAGATTGCAATATGCTAACTAGACTGTCTAAAATATATTCTTGCTTTCGTGAACTCTGTGAGCTGATGCCTTTAATTTTCAGGTTCAGCTTGATTTCTGATTATTTTTCACACCGTATTTTCAAGGATTTTTTATTATGATTACATGTGATTTACTAAAAATAACAGATCAATGAAAAGATGCAGAACTTACTGTGCTTCTCTTTCCATTCACTTATTATATTTTTCATAAGTCTTTCATTACAAAAAAAGGGCCTCTATTCACACTAGAAAGGCTACCTACCAGTTCAGTGAGAAGAAGGCAAGCAAAGAGTTATTCTACACCCTGCTAACATATTCATATAAAACTCATCCAATTTTGTTAAGACCTTTTGTGGAGAATCAAAAGTTAGCTAAGATTGTATTGTTATTCCTCTTCCTGACCTGAAAGTCACACAGCTGGATTCAAGTAGGCCAGAAATATGTGCTTTATAGAAGCACCTTGTGGTTGGGGCTTTTTTTGAAGCTCTGAAAGTTTGTGCTGCTGACCCTGCCCCCCGTACCAACGACCGAGTCTCCAGTAGGACCTCACGGCAGAAGACAATTTGTCACAACTGTCAAATAGCTGGCAGAAGGAAAGATCTGCCTTGTTTCATCCATGTCAGCCCCTACGTTTCCCTTGTAACAGGGCAAGAGTTGCACACTGCTCATTAGACCCAAGAGATCCCGGTTCTGTGGGACACTTTAAAATTTAAATACCCTGGAGGAAAATAATTTGCTGCTTGATCCAACAGCGCCTTTAGAAGTCGGTGGAAAAATGTTCATTAGCATCAAGGAGATTCAGATTAGATCCTTGTTTCATGGTCAGCAGTACTATAACATAATTGGCTGCTCAACATCATATTTTGCAAATCATAGGAATTCGTGGAAAGCCATGTCAACAGCAGTCTCATTTGTCAGAGCAGCAGCAGCAGCACCTCCAGGCTTTTTACAGCCCAACAGGCACAAATGTTCTATCATTTGCATCCCTCCTAGGTGGTGCTGAACTAGGTCCCAAACTGGGTGGGAACACCACTTCGCTGGTGGGTGCTGGTAGGAAGGAGTGATGATTTGCAATAATGGACATAACTACGATACAAGAAGGAAATTAAGGTGTAGCATAGTAACATTTTACATGTGCAAGTTTTAGTTCTCATTGTTAATGATGATGGTGAAGTATCTGGTAATGGTACTTTGCATTACATACATGATAAAAATACCAGGAAATTAATGTACATTGCAGCTAATCTGTCCTTTATTTATCCCTTTTAATTTACTGCTTAGTCTTTGCAAAAAAAAAAACCAAAACAAAAAACAAAAACAAAAAAACCAAACAACCACATAAACAAGGTATTTAAATAATAATTTTTCAAATATAAAATTCCACTTATTAAACTGTGCATTAGATGAGTAGGACAGGGTGACACTAAGAGCTAATCAAACAGGAGCTCAGGTCCTATGGCTGATACCTCTCATGTTAGGGAAAAGGAAATTATCACTCATCCTGGTTTCTGACTAAGCAGTGCTTCCAGTAGCCTCATGAAGATCATAGCATGACTGCACTGGTGGGTAAGAGGATGCCTGGGCAGGGCTTGAAAACTGCACTTTGGTAGAGCCACCTTGATTTATATCCACTCAAGATTTAATTCAGTGCTTGAATGAAATGTTGTCATTTAGTACAAGCAATGCCAACACAGGTGTCACAGACTGTGTTATTCAGAGGTGTTACTCTGTACATGTGAACAACAGTGAGCACCAAACAGGCCAGGTCACCGTGGAGTGTGGGGCACCAAAAACAGCAGAAAGAGCACAGCAGGTTCCTGTCACGTATGAGGAACAGCCAAGTGTCAGGGGTAGAACATTTCTCATGCACACACCTGGTAGCATGCAAATGTAGTGAAACTCCAACCAGACCCTGGAAGAACACCCTCCCCCCAAAAAAACACCCTGATGGAGCTGGAAGCAAACTAGATGAATAAGACTGAGAGCATGTCCATAGACATCTGTTGTCACCAAGGTAATTTTCAGAAGTAAAACCCTCTACCTTTGAAGGCACATGCACCTCCCACACAAGCTTAAGTGCAACTTACTCTGGGATGTGATTCAATGCCATCCTTCTCATGCAAAAAATAAAGAAATACATGTGCAGCCCAACTCCACACAGCACATCCATCCCTCTGCAGCCCCAGGTAGGGTTAGTCACCAAAGGACAGGCAGATCAAAGAACAGAACATTAACCAGGGTCTCAAGGGACTTGTTATTTCTGGGACAGTTACTCTCTCTGTGTCTTTACTGAATTCATTCAGCCTCTCTTTTCTTTCATTTCTGCTTGGTTGGAATCTTCCAGTTGTTACCAGGACTTCAGCTGTTGTCCCCATTTCCTATGTTTAAAGCTCAGTTGAAGCCTCTGGGCACACCACTATTGCCGCTACTGACAGATGGGTCCCACAAGTGAGGAAAAGAAGAATGCCACGAGTATGGCTTGTTTTAGAAAGTCCCATTCTCAGAAACTGAAGAGAGACCCTCAAAGAGAGGCACTGGGGCTACAACAGCACCAGGATGGAGGAAGATTTGAGGGCTTGGCAAAGAGGGTAGAAGTGACAGCTTGTGATTTTTCAGTGATTGCCTGAGAAAACATTCAATTTTAAATAATCTCTGGATGTGCAGCTGTAGGGACAGTTAATACAGAGCTCCCATTAAAAATCTCTCAAGAGATCTTGCAAGATTAAATAAAATTAGCCCAAAGGCCCAAATTCTGTCTGCAAATCAGGCATCATCCACTGAAGTGAAAAAGTCCTTGAAGAGCACAAGATCAGCCCAGCCACGTGGGCTGGCACTCATCCCATGTGTAAGGATTCACCCCATGTGTCCCTGCCTGGCCCCCCACCAGCACCTCTTTCCTGTCCTCCCTGCCCCCTCCAGCTCTGGTCCCAGCCACACTCACAGCCCACCCTGAAGCTCATGGCTCTGCTCACACACACATGGAGAAATGCCTGGAGAAGAGGCCGTTGGTTGATCCCACGAGGGCCGAGGCTGGGTGTGCCTGATGCAGCTGCCATTGGGAACCTGGAACGCCGGGCACCTGCCTTTGGGGTAAGGATGGCTGTGAGGGACTATTTGGCTCATACTGTTGGCTCACACAGCAGTGACAAATGATGACAGCATGAAAAAATATAAGCAAAAAGTGAAAGAAAGTGAAAAAATCACAGAGGTATTGATGGGTATGAGCTGATGGCACAGGTTTTCCTTACTTTCCCCCGTTACATCCTTAGGCTGTGCAGAGACCATCACACTGTGCCACAGCCTGTGATACAGCTACAGCGACAAGGCTCTTCTCCTAATGGCAGACACATCTCTGGAGGAACTGCAGCTGAACCGGGGGCAGGAGATCTGCGAGCCACGGCTTTGCAGCATGCCCAGCTCATCTAACACACCGGCCAAAATTTTTATGCCAGTCATTACTGCTTGCATTTGGCAAACCCCAGCATTGCCAAGTACCTGCACCTGCAAATAATTCCCAGGGAGTCGCCGGCGCTGCTGTTGCAGCTTGGAGCTCAGCAGCCTCTCTGCTGGTCCATTAACTCTGGGAGATGTTTATTATGAAGCAAGAACTTATCCAACCAAATCTCACAACAAATAGAAAGCATAAGAAAAATATTAGGTCAGCACTTGGTAAAATGGTAAAGAATATGCTGTTTACCAGGGTAGGTCTCAGTGCTGTTTAATTCGTGTAGGAAGCAGTTGCAGGAGGAGAGCTGACTGCACAGCTACAAGACACTGCTTTAAGCAGACTTTTCCTCTCTGATCTGTAAGAATACTTCTGTGGGAGTTGCTTACCTGTGCTTCAGTCATTGGAAATCCAGAGCTAGGTCTCTTAAACCTCGCCAAAACCCAGTGGGATTTAGGCTAAGGAGTCCTGCGTGTTTGAGGACATTTAGGCGCCTCAGTCTCTCTTGTCTGGCTGGCTGGTTGGGGTGTGGGATGCAGTGCCAGGCACAGATCCATCCTGCTGCACTGGCACACAGTCCAAAATGTGGTGCAGCTTCTCCAGGAGTGCATCCACACGCATCCATCTTCAGCAAGGGACAGTTTATAGATCGAAACGGAGGATAATGGGAGGACGGTGATTTAAATCAGAGTAGTTAATTGCACGTAAGGATTCCTACCATCCTCTTAGTTTCCTAATTGCTAATATACTTAACACTGATTTTATCAATAGTCCATGATATATAAAATTGCTTCATATCAGCTCATTAGTTAATTAATTATAGGAAGGACACACACATCAAAGCCAAATGTAGACTGAGAACCCAAACTTCTCCTTGAGCACAAGGAGCAGCTCTAGTGCAGTGGTGCCAATTCCCACTGGTCTGTTTTCCAGTGTGTTTTCCCAGATACTTATTCACAGAGATGCAATTTTCCAAAGGACAGGTAAGGAGGAGATGTGACCACCATACCAGGACCACCAGCCTGTCACTTCAGCTTTTTGAGACTTTATGTTTAGGGACAAAGCAGTTCCTGGGTAAACCACAGCTCAGAGCTGCAGCCAGCTAATCAATGGCTTAGAGAAAGTACAGAATTAAAATTTATATATATATATATATGTACCATTTTTTGAACCTCCTCCAAATAGCTGAATGAGTATGCTAAGAAATGGGATACAAAGTTAATTTTTCTATGAGAGTGTCTCATTAAACCAACAGAGAAGAGTATTAGTTATAATTAGACAAGCACTCTAAACTGTGTTCAGTGTCTGCCTTCTCTATGGCTGGTCAGATTCTTCTCTATTTTGGTGAGAGTGAAATACAGTATATTTATCCTACATTGCACAAGAATTGGGTGAACTTAATGTTTTTGTTTACCCAACCCAACAAAGTCATTTCAAGCCACCACATTCTACTTCTAAAGTAAGCCTAGAAAGAGACAGGCAGCCATTAAACTGATGTGCAACAACCCTCTAAATGATGGTCTGTCCATAACCTGGAGGTCATCCCACTCATTTATGAGTAAGGGTAGATAGGATTGTTCAGTAATTTGTGGGGTTTTGCCTATTTCTTTTCTGGTCAAAGTGGAGCTGGAAATGGAGGAAGGCTCCTGCTCCAAAAAGGAGTTTTTGTCACACAGCAATCTTCTCTTTTATTGTCCAGTAAGTCAAAATTTGATTAATTCTCTATTTTTAACATCATTGACAGAGCAAAATGATCACACTTTCTTCCCAACACTGGCAAATGAATGGTTTCAGTCTCTTCATCTAGGATCTTTCCCTTTTATGGGGCTGGAGACCCCTCTGCCCAGCCCACTCTCAGTCTTCTTCCCTTCAGCTTCTGCATGTAATATATACGTAGATAAAGAAAATGTGAACAGCCAGCTAAAGTGAACAACATGAATTTTAGATTTGCAGCCTTTCAATTTATTATTTACAGAAACCCAAACTCTAGTGTTTGCTTCATCCTGATTATCCTTCTGGGGATTAAAAAAAAAAGCAAGCATTGATTTTTCCTTTACCCTAATTTCCCCATTGCTTCTGTACAAACAGTCTATATACCCCCTTACATGATGTTTTTCCTTCTGTTGAGGACCAAAGTGAGGACTTTTTGCTTTTTGCAGCCACAGACTCTTTCCGAGTGCCTCGTTTGTCCCGTTTCTCACCTCAGCCTACAGTTACCCCTCTGGTTTCATGTGCCGATTTATTGCTAAAGTCTGTATTTTCCAGTGGGGGAGAAGAAGGGGGGAGTACCAAACAAACTCCAGTGGCTGCATTCAAAGTGTAATGCTTCTTATCACAAATAATTTAAAAAATGCAAGAACCCCAATTTGCAGCTAGGAGGCCCACTTGAGGGATCAGTTAAAATTTACTCCTTTATACGCATGCCAACTTTGACTTCAAAAAGACTTTATTCCCAAGGATAAACAACCCAATATTTGTGTAATATAATTAAGTGAAGGCATCTTTAAATGTCATACCAGCTTGTGCCATGCTTTAAATTGTTATGCATCAACAGAATTTAACGAGATGGCCAAGGATCCTGCTTCCTGCGTGAATGCGATAAGCCACAAATACTGTATAGCTCTTTAATAGATTGCCAAAATAAAGCATTTTGTATGCAAATTATTCATGGAGTGGCAAAGCTAATATAGTGCCAAAATTACGCCCACTGGTCCCCTGCAATTAGTAGTTAAGTTGAAGTATCTTCAAACTGCAGAATTTCTTTCAGTGTCTCCCAATACTTGAAACATCTTTTCATTTATGAAAATAGGAAATAACAGCTTTTATTTTCTCTTTAAGGTTTAGGGTATGTGTGCTATAGCAGAGAAGTGGCAAGAGGGATCTAATCAGAATAATTGCACATAGGCTACTCAGGAAATAAATATGAAAGTCCAGTGACTTGCAAGAAAGTTGAAGGAGAAAGGAAAAATTTGATTTCCCCCTCCCCAGCCCATACCCCTGAAATAAAGTCTGTGAGCACTGTGAAGTGGGTCTCAAGAAGCTAAGTGAAAAAAACACAGCGAGACTGAAGAGAAATTAGGAGCATTTACCAACAGCTGGGAACAGATTTTGGTGTGCCCCCAGGTACAGCACATTCCCGTCTCCTCCCGGAATCTCCCTGTTCAAAATACCCCTGCATTCTCCTGGCAGCACCAAAAGTTCTTTGGGGTGCACCAGGCATAAGAGCTGCCACCATGAAAGGCCCACATCTGTAAACCATTTAAGCTATAGCGCCACTGGCAAGAAATCACCTAAAATGTTCTTTTCCAGTAGATTCAGGGATAAGCCATCCATAACCAGGAGCTTCTAGTTTCAGGTTAAGTACACAGATAACCAACAGCCACCTCACCTGGGAAAAGCTTGCAAAACTCTCAGTTTTCTGTGAAGTAATAATGCTCTGCCCTTGAATATTGGTTACAGGAATCCTTTGTCAGAAACAGAAAGAAAGAAAGAAACAGGATTTCCCAGTCTCCACATTTCCAGTGAAAAATCTCTTTCCCTCTTTTCCTGCTTTCTAAGACAAATGTTGGGCTGGCGAGGGACCCACAGCAGGGGGGGAAGGCAGCATTGCTCCTTGATGGACAAGTTTTTTGAGAAACCTTAAACTGCAAAGTATCCAGGCTACATTTACCCTCGCTGGTCACTTGCAACAGCATGTGGAGATGCAGCTCGGTGATGAAGTGGAGGGCCAGGTAGGTCCTGTAGATCAAGTTCCCATTCTGTAGAGGGAACTCCAACTGTATTTTCCATTTACAACCTAATCATCAGAGTGGTGTGGTACATGCCAGGGGCCTGGGACGGTGATTTAAGGAGCCTGTGTCAAACTGCTTGGACCTAGATGGCCCTTCCATGCTAACCTGGAGGATTTACTGCTAAGCTAAACAACAAATGTAATTTCACCCACAAACTGTTCTATGAAATGTTGTAGAATACCATAAACAACCATATTCAGTCCAGCAAACTCCAAAAGCTGTAATCTCCAGCACTCTCTGAACCTGGGGGGCAGTGGGGAGACCCAAAGACACCAGACCCACTTCCATATTTTGGTATTAAGAGAGGGAAAAGACAGCAGGCCTTATAGCAGAAAACTGCAATCCCTTGGAAAAATAAATAAAAGCAGCCACCACCACTCATAAAATAGATCTTGCATTTTGTCATTTTTTATAGTGAGGCAGGTTTAAATGTGCCCTTTTTTATAGCGATGTGGGTTTTAATGTCCACCCCACCGAGGGGAGTGTTCCCACAGCATTTCTGCTGGACAAGATTTGGCAGAAGGCACGGGGAGCACACTGCCCCAGCACTTCCATGCATGCCTGGCCAGCAGCAGCCCCCATGCCATGGGGAGCACTTGCCAGATGCTATTGGTCAGGGTCCCGCACTGACAACTTGTCATCGATTCCGCCGGAAAAAAAGTAATAATAAAAAAAAAATAAATTAAAAAATGGCAACCAATGAAAATCAATCTTCTGATGCTCCGCTGCCTTAAATACCACTAGAGCAAACAAACAGCCCTAAACAATACAGCAGAACCCATATATCAATTACCCTAAATGCTCAAGCATTTTTACTTCACAGCCTGCAACATCCGACTGTGGTACCCGCACCCGCTGCGCCGGGATGATAATGGTGCTGCATTGTTCCCGGGCGTCTGGCGGCCTGATAAGGGCTGCCTGTGCTTAGATGATAATGAAAGTGGGCAGGCTTAACATTGTGATTGGAAAATTTCTTGGGTCTCAGAAAAAGGTTCTATTAAGCCCACTGACCCCAATTGAATATTAATTAGCTAATTAACAGATTTATTGTTCCACGCAATTTCTGGAGAGGCGATTTTTTTTCAAGTGCCATTATTTTTTCAAATTATTTTTTGCATTGTGTATAATTGAATCTTTGCAGCTGCCAGCATCTTCTGCATGATTTGGCAAAAAAAAGAAAGAAAAAGCACTTATAGCTTTCACTTTTTTTTTTTTTTTTTGAGACCCAAATGTTTCCAATCGCTTTAGCGAGTGTTTGGGGGTGGGGGAGGGAGGGGGAAGGACACAGCTGATTTATGTTACGTTCTACAGATTTATTTATTCTTAAAAGCTTAACTTAAAAATGTCCACACTTATTTTTTTTCTATTATGATTCACTGGTCTGTCGTTTAGCCTGAGGTTACTACACAGCACACTGCTATTCCCACGGGAGACACTGAAGTCTATGCCCTGCCTTTCATACACATCCTTTTAGGCATTGAGCATCTTTCCTTTCCTCTTACCTGTTTGCTACTGCTCTTTTCTGCCATGCTGATACTTTCTGCCCAGCTGGGGAGGGCAGGGGACTCGGGCCAGCCTGCTCTGCCCTTCCTACAGGAGGGCCCCTTCCATGGACCACATGGTTCCACGTTTTTTGCAAAGTATCTTCCTAAGTACTGAATTATTGGCGAAGAGAGGAGAGGTGATGTTTTACCATATGGATGATTTCTGACCATTTCAAAGAAGTTTATTTTGTACAGACTGTTCCAAGAGCTTCACATGGAAGTGAGCAGGGGCCCACAGTGATCTGTCACATTATGCTGTTTGTTGGGGTGGGGGTGTTGTTGCAAATTTCTTACAAATCATTTACTGCATCATATCTTTTTATATAGGAGCAAGATGTCTTTTAAATAAACCATGGTGGTTTTGCTGTTCAAAGACATTAACATAAGCACTTTTTAAAGTTGCAGTATTAAAAATCACAGATATTTTTGTAATGTTGCAAGCTGTAGTAGAAAACGTCAACAGAGAATAGCATTATCCTGTTAAAAGTAGAAAAGAAAGGAATAATCTTGCATTAGAGAATAGAGAACTCAAAATTTATATGGTGCAAGAGGGCATACAGATCTCTTAAGTCCATACACCTGGACTTAGAAGATGCAGGTCTAGGTTTTGAACTACATTTGCCACAGCAGATCATGCAAATCCTGTGTTTAGACATCAGAAGCAGCCCTAACAGTGTCTTCTTTTAGGGCATGTGTCTTCCTTCTATGACCATCGTGTAAGACCAGCAAGACAACTGTATGTTAAAAACAATAAAAACAACTGTTGTTTTTAACTGTAGGTTAAAAACAACAAAAAGTGACACCCTGGCACCCTGAAGGGACATGTAAAAGACTCTCAGGCACTTACAGAAATGAAACCACATTTGCTTCGTGCCCCACAGGCAGAAGACAATACAAGAGAGACAAGTTTCTACCTGCCACAGCTACAGGGGGTTGCAAGGATAATGGAAGTTCACAGATAGTTCCTCCTTGGTTTCCTTCTCAGACTGATGACTTTTCTCTTATTTTTCTTTCTTTTAAATAAAACTGCCAGTATTCAATGAAATAATTGATTTGTAGCTTTTAAACAATTCATGTTTCCACAGCTTGCAGTCATGTTTGGAAACCTGTGAAACAGGTCCTTGATAACTCAAGACACTTTTTGGATCCACAGAAATGCTGGTCTGCCAGATTAAATGAGTTAAAATACACCCAGTATCTTGACTGCTGCAGGTGACACCAGTGCAGACTATGGACTATACCTGCACAGCAGCATAAAACCCAGCTTGTTGTTTCTGAGGGGGGATCAGAGCTTTCACTCAATGTCCAGAATTAAGCTGTATGAGCCAGAAGACAACAAGCCATCAGAGGCAGCCCTGGGCCCTGCCTAAATTTGGATCCAGCCAACAATTCAGCCACTCATGGGGAGAAATGCAGGTATTGAGATGCTCTTGTCCATTGCTGGGATAACTGAACTGAAATATCAAATCACAGAATCATGGAATTGTTAGGGCTGGAAGAAACCCCTGGAGATCGTCCAGTCCAACTCCCCACCGAGGCAGGGTCCCAGGAGCAGTGACACAGGAACACGTTCAGGTGGGTTTGAATGTCTCCAGAGAGGGAGACTCCATGAGCTCCCTGGGCAGCTGTCCCAGTGCTCTGACACGCTCAGTGTAAAGAAGTTCCTCCTCATGTTGAGGTGAACCTTCTTGCGTTTCAGTTTATGGCCATTGCTCCTTCTCCTGTCCCTGGGCACCACTGAAGAGTCTGGCACCATCCTCTTGACACCTGTCTTTGAGATATTTTATGCACCTGTGAGATGCCCTCTCAGCCTCCTCTAAACGGTCTAAACCTTCCCAACTAAACGGTCCCACAGCCTCTCCTCATCAGAGATGCTCCAGACTCCTCATCCTCTTTGTGGCCTCTGCTGGACCCTCTCCAGTAGCTCCTTGTCCCTCTTGTACAGAGGAGCCCAGAAGGGGCCACAGCATTCCAGTGGCCTCCGTGGGGCTGGCTAGAAGAGCAGGATCAGCTCCCTCCACCTGCTGGCCACACTCTTCCCAGGATCCCATTGGCCCTCCTGGCCACAAGGACACGCTGCTGCCTCATGGTTGGCTCATCATCCACCAAGACTCCCAGCTCCTTCTCCACAGAGCTGCCCTCCAGCAGCTCACCCCCAACCTGTGATGGTACTTGGGGTGATTCCTCCCCAGGCCAGGACCCTACACTTGCCCTTGTTGAACCTCACCAGGCTTGTCTCTGGCCTAGGTGAATCAAGACATTTTCATGAAGTGCTATTGACATAAACTTCTTTTTATTCGGATTTCTCTGCCTTTTTTACAGCTAAACCCAATCCTGAAGTATGCTAGTCAGGTTTAAACCATCATTTACTTAAAATAATTTACTTAAAAATTGTAGATTAAATACTACTGGGGCTCCAAATAAAAACACCACAAAATAGGATTTCTATTTAAGCATAAAAACACAAGGAATAGGGAAAGAGAAACATAAAGCTTGCACTAGGCTTATGGAGATGTGTGAACTGTGCCAGCAAAGCCTGGACAAGACTCATCAAAAGGTTGGTTGATACTATTTCATATTGACTTTGACCTTCTACTCTAATGTAATTACTAGGAACAATTTAAATAACTTTCCTTTTTTTTTGTTCCCAGAGTTAAAAAAAAAAATAATTTTCCATTGCTTAAAACTGGAAAACAAAATGTTTGATTGAGGTCATCTTGACATCCATTAGTGTGATAAATGAAGTGGAATTCAAGGCTGCTCCATTATCAAGGTTCATTTTCGTTGTTCAGATCTGGTTTCCCCCTCCCCTCTCCCTTTTTTTTTTTTTTTTTTAAACAACATGGCCTCAGACTCAAGGCTGATTACAATAATTACCTTTTCTCCCCATAATAGTACAAATGATTCAAGGAGTTATTCAGAATGTTTCAATGTCAGCACTTAGATAAATGTTCCTTCTTTCCCAGGGATTGAATTTTTTATGCAGAATGTTAGTTAGCAGCAGCAGTAACGGTGTAGTTGTCAGAAAACCATGAATTTACGTGCCCAGTAACTACATTCACAATTGTTTGGTACTCGGCCTGGCAACGAGGCTGAATGGGATACCAGATAATTTATAACTGCTCCCCAATACAAGAAGAACAATTATATTGTGAGCAGTATAAAATGGCCATTATTTAGCTCAATTTTTTAAAATTATTTGAACAAAATGCCTATCCTTTGCAGGGCTATTTTCTTCTTGGATCTAATTAGATACCCGAGGAATACAGGATATATAAATTTTAGCCAGCAAATATATTTATGGAATTTTAATTTGCTTCTTGTATACCTCTGCCATAAACCTTGCAAGCCTTTTTCGGGAGGTTTTTAATCTTAAAGGTAAAAAAAAAGTGGAAAAACCCAAGAGTTGTACAAAAGGTAGCTGCTGTTTTTCTGATGAGCAGCGAGACGCTGGCTGTACATTTCTCCTATCGTACCATAAAATTACTGCTGTTTTATGAGAACAAGTTTGTTTCTGCAGACTTGACAGATTGCAGCTCCTGGTAGGGAGGAGCTGGGCAGAGCTTTGGAGGGGCCTCAAGCAGGTTGGGATCCATGGAACTTCCTAGCACTTGAGCTGAAGTTTCCATCCCCAGCCGCCATCCCCTGCCCGGAGCCTCCCCTTGGCTTTCGTAATGAGCAGGTCAGACTGCTGTGGAAGGAACCTCTCAGGCAAAATTCTCTACACAGCTGTGCAGGCATCTCACAGAAGAGGAAGCAACCCCCAAAATGATTCATAAGCTCCTGACTGTGAAGATTGAAACTCCATTTTTCACATGGGAAAGACAAGGGGTAATGGCTATGGGTTAGTCCTGGGGATTTTCCAGTTAGACACAAGAGGAAATTTTTTCACAATGAGCACAATCAGCCTTTGGAATAATCTCCACAGGGAAATTGTAGATTCTGCAACCTCAGACACTTCTAAGTTTCAGCTGGGTCTTTTTTTTCCAGGTCATGCTTTTGCCGAGAAAGGTTAGACCAGAAGATCCTTGAGGTCCCTTATTCTATGATCCTGTGACTTTGTGACTGCCCACCTTCCTCTGAAGGTGACAGAGGCAAGGAGGCTCCACAGCACTCAAAACACCTAGTTCTGGTACCTGCTGTGGTTTTCCTTAGCAAAACATGGAGATTTTTGGTCTAGATGGCAAAACTGATTTCCATTCACCAGGGTGGCACTTTTCCTTACTTTGCTCCAAAGTATTTCAGGGATGAACAGAATGTGTGAGTAAGGATTGGAGGAAAGTCAGGTTTGGCCAGTCTCAGTATAATTTGTACCTAAACAGGAATTCAAGTAGAGAAGGGACAGACAGATGTCAGAAAGCTCAGGTTTGTTAATAACTGGGCCCAGTTTAAGGCATCATCAAAACTTAAATTTTGCCAATTTTGAAAGGAAATTATCCATGCTATTACCAAGATGGACATTCAATCAAAGTCTAAAATTAGGCTTTCTCCTGAACGAAACCTTAAAATATCTGACATATATTAATCTAATCCAGCTGTCTGAGAGTCGGTGTCACCTGTCACTGTAGAGCCAGGTCACAAAACATTGCATTAACCCCTGCTTTGGGAAGGAGATCTTCCATGGAATTGCTCTGCATCTATCTAACTAAAGCAAATCCAGTCACATGTCTTGCAATGGTAAAAAACAGTCAAGGGAGACCAGGGAGGCAGCAGGCAGGGGAAGGGCTGCAGTGGTGTCCTGCCAGTATTTCAGCTTCCACAGCTCCCACCTGTCCTTCCCTTCTCAGAGTCCAAGGGTACGGATGCAGGAGAGAGCTGGGATGAGAGGCTGTGCTGAGTGCAATTAATTTATATCTCCATTTAAATAAAACCCTCTCATAGACGTAGCTTGGGAGGAGGCAGCGCCACTTGGCAAACAAAATTGTATTAAGTGCACTCCACTAGAAATGTTTATACTTTGTCCCTGAGAAATGTTTATGCTGGAGTACAGTATTTAACTGATCAATTTGAAAGTGAATGACGAGGAGAGGAGTACAGAGGGTTTTTTTCTTTCAGAAGCATTTGTTAAGTGCCTTTCATTCGTGGCAGCTCCAAAGTCAGGGTAGATCGTCTTTGCCTGGAGGAGTCTGCAGTGACCAGAGCGATGATGAGTGTGCTTGTGGGGACACTCCAGCAAATGCACACCCAAAAAATGAATGAAGGTTTGGGGAAATGCCTTCCTTTCTGATTAAATTCTTTTCTTATCCTCTCCTGGTGCTGACTTGCCTCAGGAGCCCAAAATTATGCTAGAGCAACTGTACCAGGGCTTAAGAGAGAAGACTGTACCCATGAGCACGAATTTTTCCCTCCCACTGAGCAAACCAGTGCCTCCACATTTTGATTAGGGGCCAGAAGCCAGCTGATTCCATCACCAGTGAGGCTGCAATACTCCACATTTTTTGGGAACCTACCTCTTAACACCTGCGTGCATGAGGGGCATGCATACAAGGAAGTGCTTGAGTTCACACTCCTGTTTGCTGCTAACTTAGATTCCTTGCTGGAGAGCCTGTAGGCTTCCTGAGATGAATGTTTTGTCAGAGTTCTAAAGGCATTCTGGAAAGGCAATGCAGAGGTGCAGAAGATACAGTTCTCTGCAGAAAAAAAACCTAATTAAATGTTGCGTTCTGCATGGACAACACAGAAGTTTTGTGTTTTGGGCATCTTCAGGAGCCTCAAACCCAGGATTATCTTGTCCTCCCCCAGCAGCTGGCAGCTGCTTCTCCCATCACACCCCAAAACCGCCACAAACGACTGTGCTGCCAGTCCCAGCAGCTTTTGCTTGGTGCAATGTGGGAAAGATCAACGAGAGTGGGGGGAAATAAATCAAAAAAAAAAAGGAGCAGGAGGGGAAGGAAGATTGCTCACTCTAACCATCATCCATAACATTGTGTTTGATCTTTACATGAGGCTCCCTGGGAGGCAAAGAGGCGGTGTAGGTCTGAATCCAGGAATAACAATGTGCACTTAGTAGTTCTCACTGCATGATGGAGTATGACACTGACATTTTACCAGTGTGTCTTCAGAGGTTAATGAGGGAAAACCTGCCTGGAGCCGACAGCCCAGGACCTGCCAAATGGGAACAGGTTTTTTCTGTAAGAGGAAGAGACCCAAAAGAGGGAAATAAGAGGCACAGAACAAACCACCTTGTGCAACTACATGATATTTCAGTGGCTAACGACAAAGACCAAAGGGAGGGGAACTGGTGCCAAAGGGGAGGCAATGATGGGAGTTCAGCAGCCCATGGACGAGGAGCAGGAAGAGACACAGCATCAAACAGGCTCTTCATTGTGTCCCCGACGTGTCTGTCCCTGATATTTTTTCCCCTCCTCCAAAGCTTTGCTTTAGAATATACATGACCTAGGTGCCTGAATCAGCTCAGAAGGAGCAGCATTGTGCTAATAATAAATAATAGTAAATAATAACAATAATAATATTAATAATAATTATTATTATTAATAATAATTTAAAAAAGCATTCCTGCAGAGTGTGAGAAGTAAGCATGAGCTCTGAGAAACCCAGAAAACTCTGCAACTCTTGGGTAGGAGCATTAAATGAGGTTTAAAAGCTTGCTGCCCTCTCCAGCCCATGTGTCAAGACCAGAGGTGGTAGAAGATTGAAGGAGAATAATTTGCAAAGGAGGGGTGTAATTTATCAAATTCTGTGGAACTCATCACTTTGCTTTGGATGAGAATTAGTGGCAAAAATAGATGGTAGTGATGAACAGGTTTTAAGAGGCATCTGCTCCAAAAGCACTTTGTACTATGCAGAAACAAAAAATAACTATAATTTTAATTTTTTTTTGCCTTCCCCATGGTTCATTTGGTCTCCTCTCACCAAATGAAAGAAACAAAAAAGGAAAGCTCTCTGAGAAAAGCAACATGTGTCTCTGCTGAGGGGGACAGAGCTGCTGTCTTTGGGACATCTTGGTCCAAAGGTTGCACTTTTTTCCTCCCAGCTTATTTTAGGAAAGTTACATTTCATTGCTAAGAATAGCAGACCTCATCAACAGTTAGAAGCACACATGGTTAGCCTGGAACTCCAGGAAACGTTGTGTCCTGCTAACGGCATGTGTTTTCAGGGATGAAAAATCCTGATCAAAAGGATTTGAAATCCTAATCCTGCAATTACTTCTGACTCCGACCCGCGGTGAGCTACAGGCGTGGCATCAAATCTCACTTCAGTGGGTTGGAGGGCCACCACTGGCCACCCTCAGGGCTTTCCAGAGCATGCACCTCAAGATGCATCCTGCTCCTAGCCATGGCTGCTTGCGGCACGACCTGACCCAGCTGGTCCAGCCTCCTTGTTTGTTTGGGCCCTTTTCCAGCACAAGACCAAGGCGCCGGGTGCCCAGAGCAGGTGACGCGTGGCCAAGGCCAGGGTGCGCGGGGCTGTCCCCAGACAGGTGGGGGGTTCCCAGCCGCGCGGCGACCGGCTTCGTATCAGCCGCCCCAGTGGCTGAACAAAGCCCGCAAAAAGCCCCGGACCCCAAAGGCAGGCTTGTCTCCGAGGGACCAGCGCATCCCCCAAATGTAGGGCCGGGACGTGTGGCCTGGCAGCCGGCAGAGCCGTGTGCCTCAGCGGCCCTGCTCGCCGCAGCGGCGGGACACACGGCCGGGAGAGCACGGGGCGCTGCCCGGCCTGCCCCGAGGGGGGGAAGCCGCTCCTGTACAAACCCTGCCCGCTCCGCAGCTGGGGAACCGCGGGGTCCCTCCCGCTACCCGGAGCCGAGATTTATAGGGCAGGAGGCGGGGGAGCACGAGCACACGGGCTTGAGCAACCGGGTACCCTCAGATTTATACTCCATTTGGGATGATAATGAGGTGGTTAATACAGAAATACAAGACAGCAATAAACCACTGACTTTTATAGATCTCGGTGTGAATCTGAATCATCATTTGGCGAGCGGGAGATGGGTGATATACAGCGGCCCGTCCCGCCTCGCTCCTCGCGGCTCCCTGGGAGAGCGGCGGCGCAAGGGAGCCTGCGAGCACCGAGGCTGATAAATCCTGCCCGCCCGCGCAGGAGCAGTGTCCGTGCGGCGGGATTTGCTAATGGAATATGGATCAACTCGTCTCAGTTAAAAGCGTGTTCTTGTTGCATCGAGATCCCTCGTCCTCTCCTCAAGCTGCGCTCGTTTTTAAACCCTTACATCCCATTGGAAATGCACGCTGGCAGCTGAAGGCAGATTGTGTCGCTTGCTTTAATAAAGGGACTAAAAATTACTTGGTTTCTGATGGGCAAGGAGCACTAACTACCACTAAATGATCTCCTTTCAGGTCGCATAAAGTCATCTAAACGTGCATCAACCTGTTCATAACTTTGAAAACAAAATCACAAAACTATGGAACATGTGTTGTGAATGCCTCAAAGCTCACAAGAGTTAATATATATATATATATATAGCAACTGGACAAATTAATGGCTTGAAAGGCCCCTTTACCTTACAATATGACACCCCCTTACAGCTGTCCCCAAAGCACAGACACTGGAGGCTGGACAAATGTGGGCAGATGCACGCACAGCCCTGGGTGCTCAGTGGTGCTGCTGCAGGGCTCCTCTTGCAACTCTGCCCTTGACTGCTCCTGCTGACCCTGTTTTTAGGTTGGGCATTTTTTTCTGTCTTGGACCAGGAAAGCCAAAAAAACCTTATAGAAATATCTTCCAAAGTAAAATAGGGGCTTCAGGGTATCTGGCTTTAACAGCCTCACTGCTGAGAGCAGACACTGTCAGCAGCTCCCAGCAGCAGGGCCATAAACATCACGAGCAGCTTCCAAAAGTATTTCTCTTTGTGCATGTATGTACTTCTCTGTGAGAGAGACTTAGAAGCTGAAGTGGTATTTGATTAAGGTAGCTGGAGCTAATCCTTCCCATCCCCATTCTTCTTGGAGACAGCACAGGCAGGCCTGGGCAGCAGGGTTTCTGCTACCTCCACACCCCAAACCCATCAGGAATGGAATATAGGAGGATTTTATTTATATGCGATGGAAAAAAAAAAAAAAGATAAAATATTAGAGGAAATGGTCCAGAAATGCTGAACTATAAATGAAGGACTGAAGTTATCTACCCCTACTTTATGTAGTGGCATAGATATAAAAAACCCCTGGGCTTTATTATTATTATTATTTTTATTGAGAATCCTTTTCCTTCCCAAGAAAATTGTTTATGTAGAATGTCCCAAGAAGCTTCAATTTTTGTTTATGTATCCATATATATGAGTGGTGGTAATTTGAAGTCCTCCAAACAATCACTTGTAAATTACAGCCTTTCTAAGCAGCAATATACATCCACAAATCAGTCCCAGGACACTGAAGCTATATATGAAAAGGTCTATTTATGTTACTCCAGGCAGAGGAAAAAAATTTGCTCGGTTTTATATAAAAAGAAAATTTCTTATTAACATGTACAGTTAATTGGATAATAAAAAAAGAAAACCTGGGCTGACTAGAAAGTTGATCTAGTGAACTCCTGAGCAGTGTAATTTACCAGAGCAGCAATCCCGCCACAGGTACAGGTTTACCTGCTGCACAGCCCCAAGTGTGGCTCCTGGCCTCCCCACACACTGGGAATGCTCCTGTGGCTCTGGGAAGGAGCAGCCCCTCTGCTGGAGGTGGTCTGCAATGGAGCAGCCACCAGGAGTGACTCTGCAAGAAATCCCCGTAAAACTCAGGGCGGAGCCAGCAATATGAGGCGAGGCGGGCTTGGAGCAGAATGCTGTAGGAGCCGACCCCAAATCCCAAATCTCACCCCTCACATCTGCAGCAGGCAGGCAGCCCTGGAGCCTCCTCTTGTGTCAGACCATGGGAAAGGGGTACTGGTTTGAGCTTTTGCTAATGGGGACAAAACCTGAGCTTCTTTTATTTTCATGGGGTAGCCAGCCATAACCACGTACCCAAGCAGGTGCTGCCCTTGCTGCTGAAAAAGCCTCTGCCAAGTTACCTCCTTGGGATCCTGACCTGGGACATTGATGGGCAGGGTTAACTTTGGCCAGATCAGCCCTTGGGCCCCTGACCTGGGACATTGATGGGCAGGGGTAACTTTGGCCAGATCAGCCCTGCCAGTGATCTGTGTGCAAGGAAAGACAACAAAGGTTCAAAGCATGGTGTGTTTGTACCTGCAACTTTCTCACAGCCTTTATCCCCTGCTGTAAATGCAACGTTTGGGGGGGAAGTGAAGGAGGAAAGTTACCACAGTGCTGCTTGATCCTGTTATCAGCCATAAGTTGAGCTGCCAGGACTTTGAGCCTCACCGCTTGTAACAGCAGAGTCCAGATCACACACATACTTTTTAAAATATGCTTTTCCTCAAAGCAAGACTTTAGGAGAAGCAGCTCACAAAGCCAGCAAATGACATCAACCAAAGTTCCATTCATCAAGTGGCTTCTTAAGTGGCAGGAGTACTTTGTAGAGGCCAAAGCATCTATTTGCTGCACCTTTTCCTTCCATAAATTATACTCTTGGCTTCCTCAGCAGAGCACCAGTGGAAACGTGAAAGAAAACTAACAGTTGTATTGGGTCAAACACAAGAAAATAAAAATTGCTAGAAAAATGCATCCAGGGCACTTTCTCAAACACTCAGATGAGATTAAACATGAGCAGCCCTGCTTAGAGGGCTTTTGTCTTCACCTTCCATCAGTGCGCAAAGCTTTGCCTGCAGACCCTTTTGTGTTAGGTGAATACTGATCTTGTCCGCGCCAGTATTTGCCGTATTTTCAGGGAATTAGGACATTTCTAGGACCTTTGTCCTGGCTGTGCAGAGGGCAAGTGATGGGGTACTCTGTCGGGGTACCAGGGAGCCATTGTAGTTGGCCAGCACAGCCCGAGCACAGACAGAACACACTCACACACCCCAAACCAAGAGGGGAAAAATACCCCAAACCCCATTGATTCTGGGTACCAGGCATTTCAGGAAGAGCACAGTCCCTTTGCAGGTATTCAAAAACAGGAGCTGTGCTTGTTGAAGGAATTATTCACTGTGAGCTATTTGCTCTACTAATAAGCCGCTTTCCTTCCATGTGCTTGTAGGAGGTGAGAGCCTCCCCCTACACCAAGCTTCAATCAGGCCTCGTTCCACAATGTCACCAGAGACATCCCAAATTTCCAGCAGCACTGGGACGAGAAGGCATCATCCACACAGCGGGGCTGAGGGGAAAAGCAACTGGATCTTTGTGGGAGAGAGGCCCCTCTGCCAGAGCCAGGGCTTGGCTTCGGGGGCTGTCACACCCCAGGGATGCTGGCCTGGAGCGGTGCCGGAGCCACGTGGTGCCGCAGCCTGCCTGCAGCAGGGCAAGAGCAGGAAACAGCCGAGAGCATGTGCTGGGACACACGGACACGAGGGGATGGCGGAGCGCGGCCCCGGCGCCCGGGGCAGGCGGGGGTGCGCGGAAATGAGCACAAAGCCGGCCGCACGGCCCGTTCACTTTGTGGGGCTGTCCTCCACTGCAAATTCATTCCCTGCAGTGCCCCCACAGCCAGGATGGGCTACAGGGCACCCCCTGCGAGGGACACTGTCCCAGGAGCCCTGTCACACACCAGCGAGGCAGCACAGAGACAGTCCTGTGCTCCGTGTGCTGTGCTCCCCAAAACTGCCCAGTGACGAACCGCACAAGCCTCGGGCTTCGGTCTGCAACCCCTCTCCCACACTGCTGGCCAAAATCAGAGCAGAGCTGACATGTTCTGATCTTGGGGAAATTACACACCCCCAGAAATAAGGGCTCTCCCCACTGTAGCACGGGGACATCAAATGTCATCAGGGTTGAAAGGCTTCAATAATTCAAAGGTTATTGATCTTGGAATAATCCCTTTGCGTAGTGCCACTTGGAGCAGACTTTGATTAAAGGATATCTTGTTAATTGATGTTTAAAAGAAGGAAGGATTTTTTTTTGGTAGTTTTTGCCTTTTTAAGAGGGGTTTAGTGCTTGTGCTTTCCTCAAGCTGCCAGAGCAGCGTGACACTGCTGGGCATCACGGCAGCCCGGCAAGAGCCGAGCTCCTGGCCATTAATTGCTGGATGGCTCGATGTCCTCCAGCTCCTTCCCCCCTTCCAGCTCCAGACATTGATGAATTTTAAGCTAAAAGACCAGCCGAATTTATTATCTTCCATTAGTCTAATACAATACAATTTATTTTTAAACAGCTTCGCTCATGCAAAAGCATCCCAAAATGATTCACAGCAGATGACAGGCTCTGCATGCAAATCCAGGCAGTTTATACCCTCCTGCATGAGTTGTCCCACTGGCTGGACCACAACCAGGAGGACTTAATTATCCACAAAATGGCATCATTGTGCTTTGCCCCACAGAATGTTCAATCAAAACAAGGTAAATACGAGAAACAACACATATAGGCAGAGCCAGGGGAGAGAAAAGTGGATTAAAATATGAAAGAAAGGATGAGCAAATCATACTGCAAAAAAGATGCTCAAGAAGTTAGGAGAGGGAGAAGCAGAAGGAGCAAGCAAGGGCACTGTGTGGAAGCCACTGGCACAGAAAGGGAGCTACAATAGAAGAGCAGGGAGCTGTCCCAGGACTCAGAGGATGAGAGAAGCACAGTAGCCTGATAGGCAACAGATTTATTTGCATCAGTTCGGAATCTAGCCCAGTGTCACATCTACAAACAAACAGCCAGCACTTTCCAAAAGCACTTCCAGAAGTTTTTTGGACCAAGACTCTCCCCTAAGTTGTGGTCAGAACAGATTTACTTAAATGACAGAGGGGAAAAACTCTCACCACAAGAGCCTGACTCAGTCTCTCTCCCAAAACTCAGCAGGAGGGGGTGGGAGCTTTGTGACCAAACAGGGGTATCATTCCCTCCCACAGCAAAGACCTGTCCTCCGGCCGAGGGGACTTGACTTAACCAGTGATCTGACACTCCTTTCCTTACGTGCTATTGCAGCTCTTAGCAAGAAGTCAGAACAACACAGCACCAGCACATGCCATGTGTCCATCCCTTCCCCCTCACAAGGCTCATTCCCTTGCCCACCACGTGCAGACACGTCCTGCACTTTCTCCAGCCCAAACAAAAGCTCAGAAAAAGCCCACTGCCCTAGCTGTTCCAAGCAGATACCCCCAGCACCTCACCCCAAACCCACTCCCCCCCCCCGCCTGCAGAAGGGGTAGTCCTGATCATCTTGCTGCAAACCACCTGCAGCTGTTCCAGCACAGCCCCCGGGACAATTAAGGAGACAGAGTAAGGACACAGGAGCAGCGGTGTGTCAGGAACCTGCTGCAGCATGTGCCCCAGCATTCCCAGCTCCCGGAGAAGCAGGGCCTGCTGAAAGCACGGGAGGAGCAGCATCGCTGCCGGCGGGCAGCGCAGCCGCGGAGGAGACGGGAATGGCTGGTTGCGCGCAATTGCAGCAACACCACAGCCCTCGGGGAGCCCGTAGGGCCCCGCAGGTCACCGTGACACGCATGTGAGTGATACACATGGTAAAGTTACACAGCCGAAACAGCGCCCTGCCCACGGCTGTCCCCTTCCCGGAGCCAGCACACCCGTGCCACCAGCCCCACTCTGCAGCCCAGCACTAAACTGGGACCGTCCTCAGCCCTGGCTGCAGGTCTGGGGACATCACCTGGCACACGCTCACAGGTTCTGCATGTTTGCTCTGGAAAACGACTCTCCGGGGATGTTTTCGAGTCAGACGCCCCCAAAATCAAAGCAGATTAATCCCACGTGATTAATTGCATCCCACATGATTAATGGCATAGAAGTTGTCTCAAATGCTTGATTCTTTTTTTTTCCTTCCCATAAAGAAACAGGCACTTATGCCATGTGAGAAATAAATTTCTCCTTCTGATTTTCTCCTTGTCTGTAGAACATTTATAAAGTGGAAAAGCCAGCGGCAAAGCATGTCAGAATTGTCTTTTAAGGGGTTAACATTTGTAAGATGAATGCTGCGAGAACTCTTTTTTTTTTTTTTTTAATTAAAAAATATATTTCTGGAGCAAAAACACAAGCAATAAAGAGTGTTTGCCTGTTGGGAGACTTGTTTTGTAATGTGGTATGAATAACCAGCTGACAATCCGTTTTTTTGTTTTCTGTTCGTATGGCCAATGGCCACGAGCCAGCCAACTTTATTGTCCTTGAAATGTCATGATTTTGAGTATGCACAGAATTCTTAACTGCCCAATTTACTGCATAACATCCCTTTTTATTATATGGCAACAATGTGATCCTGGGCTCAAAGACTTACTAGTTAAGAAGATTATGTGTTTTCCTTTTTCTGTTTTGTTAAAGTGCCAAGTCTTGCATTTTTGGCATCTTCTAAAGAATAAAATGTCTTCTGAAATATTCTTTCCAAGCACAGAAGTTACCTCAGAGGAGCTCGGCATGGCAGGGCTTTTCAGTACTTTCCCGCTCGCTCAGAAGTTCAGACGCATTTCTTTTCCTCAAAAGCTTCCAATTTTTGTCTCTTTGTGTGTATTGACAGCAAAAAAAAAAATTGCCCTTCATAAGTTTGTGTTTCTTTACTTTACTGATAATTCATGTCTCTCTCTTTTTATTTCTTTTCCCCCCTTCCCAAGTGTTGAACATTTGTGCTAGTGAGCGGGAGTGGGCAGGAGACAGGCAGGATGAGGGGGGACCGCCTGCCTGCATCCTTGGCCACATTCCCTGCATCCACAGCATCCTTGTCCTGGAAAGTTTTGGCCACCCCATCGCCCGCGCTGGGAGTGCACACCCCACACTGCCAGAGTTTTTAGCCAAATTCAGCTCTGTCCCAAATGTGAAGCCGTCCCTTTGTGGGAGATAGATGTGTTCAGAGTGTGACAGCACTGGCTCCCCCAAGTCTGGCACCCAGGGAGCAGGAATATGTCGCAGCTGGAGAGAGCAGGGGTCCATCGCTGCTGCCCTGGGTTTCAGGGTGGCACGAAACCGTGTGACTTTTTATCCGATCTCCTCCAGCTGCCTGTGTTTCCCTTGGAATGGAGCCTTTTAGATATGTTTTCATCAGCTGACATTTAAGTATGAATAAACAACTACTATGCATGCACTAAATATTCATGTTTTACAACATTGCCATTGCACTGAGGAATTATTTATGAGGCTGCTGCTCCCCAGTGGGGTGAGGGGACCCGGTTCAGGGCAGCCAGGAGCAGCCCCTGGGCTGTCACTGTGGCCATGACTGAGCCACAATGTTGATGTTTGTATCTTGCCAAAGGATGGCATTTCCTAGAGCTTCCTCTGAGGTGCAAAGGCAAGGCATCCTGCTCTGGAGGAAGTTGTGTCCTGAACCTTTGTGTTCCAGCTGGGACTTTGGGGAACCTTTCCTCCTCCTCCTCCTCTGGCAGAGGTCATTGCCTCAGCCCCCCAGGGCTGCTGTGACTGCACTGTGTGTGCTGCCAGGGCAAGGTGCTTCACTGCATCTCTGGGCTCTGTTCAGCAAGAATTGTAAGAAATAATAATTAAAAAAAAATAAAAATACATTATGACAAAGATACGCTTTTCTCAGAGAACCAAACTGCAAAGAGAAGCGCCTCCTTCTGAACCCAAGCGCTGAACTTTAAAGGGGTTACTTAGGTTAAATAACAGACATACTGAAAAGCCACTCTTGAGGACTGTGGCCCCTTCTATAGCTGCTGCTGGAGGATGGGGACAGGGACACCTTGGGCAGTGTTTTGAACATCCGCTGCCCTTGAGCCACCAACCGGAGGCCACGGCTTGAGGAGCCCCACTGCGACGGGACCCGAAGCCAAGGGGAGAGGAGCGATCCAGCAGCTCCCAGGGTGGATGTCACCACCCTCATCCTTGGAGGGTGGCAACCCATTTCTGAGCAGCGCTGATGGCCACTCTATTACCACTAACAGGCTCTCCACTGGGACAGACATGGATGGCAAAGTGCATAGGGAAGCATTTTGTGGGTGAAAAAACCCCATGTGAGCTGCAGAGGGAGAGGTAGACCAGAGGAAATTGATGCTTTTCCACTGCTGGGAGGCACATGGGCCTGAAGGGCAGGCCCCAGAGCAAAACAGGTTTGGAACAATAATATTTTCATTAAATAAAATCACAGTTTTCTACAGTTTCTGCAGGGATGTCAAGACCTTTAAGAAAATGCCTGATTCTATTCAATAATAATAAAGCTATTCTCAAGGTAATTTTCTAAGTAAAATCACCCATAAAAGCTCAGGTTGCATTAGCAACATTTCTTTCCAGCAGTGTTATTATCAAGGACTAAAACAGGCAGCTGGCCCCTCTACTCCCCTTCAGGCAGACAGCAGGCAGCTCCTTCTTCCTCTCCTCAAATAATTGAAGTTAGTAGTGAAACATTCCTTCCAGGAAGCTCCTGCAGCTTCAGGCTCATGTGGCCGGTTGGCAGTGGAGCCTGGGTGTGCATTTATATTTACATTTCCACTGTTTACATCACTTATGAGGGGTTTCACAGTACTTCTGTGGCAAAACTGATCTCTGTTTTGGGCACCTGCCCTCCAATCGCTCACAAAAATCACCCAATATTTGGTACTTTCGTCTGCAGCCGATCCCCTGCTTCATTCCAGCTTTCCGTTTCCTGCGGTTTCTCTGGGTTTGGTCCTTCCAGCCCTGCTTTCTTTCAGACCTTCACTAAAAGCCCTCAGCACCACAAAACTGCCCTGCCAGATGTCTCAGCCTGGCCAGAGTTGCCTTTGGCATCCTTCATAATTTTGCTATTAAAACCAGAGTAAGACACCAGGACGGGGTCATTCCCTTCCTTTAAGCAGTGGAAGGCAGCAGCTGCTGGAGGAGGTGGGAGCCCAAGGCCTCATAAACGAGGACAGGGTTTAGCAATGGGTCACAGAGTGAGCTAATGAACAATTAAGTCAGAATCTTTCGCTGGAAAGCCATTTCCACCTCCAACAACTCCATGGAGAGTGTCCCTGGGCTGGGACAGCCTCAGGCACAGGATCATTGATGTCACCCACGGCCACCATGGGGCATCCCCAGCTCCATCCCACTGCCCGTCAAGCACATCAGCTGGCACGGCTCCATGGAGCTGCTGGATCATCTGGGGAAGTGGCTTTTGAGGCATTGCTTGGAGGACTTTGCTCACGGTTCCCCCACCCCAGGGATCTGGAGGCGAGGCGCAGGGCCCTCACCGTGCTGGTGGACAGACAGACCTGGGTGAGCCCCTGGGGTGCGGCAGGGGCTGCCGTGGCAGCCCTCCCTGAAAGCCTGAGGAAGCTGTTGGTGCTGCAGACGCCTGCGCCTGTGCCCATACGTCTGCTGATTTCCATACTAAAGACATTTACTGTATATGTTTGCCGCCAGGGAAAGCTGCTGTCTACGACTCAGCTCTATTACTGGAAGAGCAGCAGCGGCATTTGTGCTGCTCTCAATATTGCATTTCCAGGACCTGCTCTGCAGCTTTCGAAATCGTCCTCCCAACTCCCCACATCCCCCCTGGCCAATTAGGGAAGATGCCTGGTGGGGGTGATGGCTCCCCGCCCCGTGTGGCAGCGCCGCGCCGAGGGACTGGCGCCGAGCGGCGCGAACCATCCCTTCTTGGCCTTGGGAAGCGCGGTTCACGAGCCAATGACAGAGGGATGAAATACAAATATAGTATTTCTTGTAAAGTAAATTAAGCTAACAACGAGGTAACAAACCGCTGTTAATATTAGATTAACTTGTTTGGCAAGATATTCAATGGGGTGAGCTGGATTGCCGGTGGCAGAGTGCTCAATAGCGCTAATGCTGCTCAGGGAAGTATAACATCCCTCTGACAGACAGGGGCATGCTCCAAAAATAAAATAAATTAAGTCTGCAGGAAGAGCCAGAATCTGTGCAGCAATTACACCAGCATTAAAGATGAATGGAGATGAAGCCTAAGATTTTGATTGCCTTTAAACACTGGCTTGTTTTTTAATCTCAAAACCAGACTGTGCTGTGATCAGCCATTAGCTCCAACGGCAAAAAGAGACAGAAGATCCGAGATTTTAACATCTGTAGTATGAACTTAAAATTCTTCTTTGATCTAAGATAAGGAGGCAAATGGCAGATAATGCAGAAGCTAAAGCCAGTTGAGTGCAGTTGGCAGCTGGGGCTGACATTGGGAACGATGGAGGCTTGGGCAGAGGGGTCACTGGCAGCCGTGTCCTCAACGCAGGGACTGAGGCACAGGCTTAAATGTCATACTATATGCCAGTGGTCACTAAACTGATTAAGCAGTGGTTATCTTTAGCAGTAAAAAGGCTATCTGCTAATACTAAATTATTAGCGGCTAAAATGCCATTTACTCTGCTCTGATTCCTTGAATGAATATTTATGCCAAGTGATGACTATAACACCATCAAAAGGTTTCCGTGCTCTGTTCCGGAGAGTAGAAGTGATTATTCAACAGCAGGTCTGTACTCCAGCCCTTGTTTCTATTAAGCAAATTTGCAGCGTTCAGACAAGATTTTATGATTGCATTTTTCTCCTGGGACTTTTATTTTTAAAGGTATCCCACCTCCAATGCTCTTTGGGGCACAGGCTGTGGCAGGTAGGCCTTGTCTGCTGTGCAGACACAGAAGAGACGGATACAGATGCTGCACAATTTCTCCCTTGTATTTTTCTTTTTAAAATAAAAGACAATTGGATATTTGCCCCACCCCCACTTCTCAGCACTGAGAAGTTGCGTCCTGCCCCAGGCTTTCCTCCCACCCACCCAGTCTCCAGCTGGGGCTTTTGAATGAGCCAGCATCAAGAAATTCCTCCTTAGGTATCAGGAATCAGATCTACAGCAGTGGTGACAAATCAAGAGGGCTGCCCATCAGAAATGAAGCCCCTGCACCGTAGCAGGGGAGCAGTGCCTGCATTTCACAGCAAGGGCAAGTGCAGGGAGGCAATGGGAAGCCACTGCTCCTGAGTCATGGCCCACGGTGTAACTAAGGCACCTTTCCCTGAGGGACTCAATTTTTAAACTGGTACCAAAACCTTCCTTAAGAATCTGCATTGAAACTGAACAGCCCCTCCAGCTTGTTTGGTGAGTGGTTTTGGTTTGGTTTTACTGCTCCCCTCCTCACCACAGGAGAGCAGCCTTGCCCTGCCATTGTCTGCTGAATTGCAGCAAATCCCACGGGCAGGCAGGCAGGCAGGCAGGCAGGGAGGCAGGGAGACATCAATGCAGAGCACAGGCAGGGGCAGTGACCGTCTGGCAGCCCACTGCAAAGCAAGAATGGAAACATTTGGGCAACAGGCTGCTCCTTCCATAGCCCCAGGGTGGCTGCCTCCAATAGCCTCTACAAAAAGAGCATCGACTCTACATGTATTTTCCCAAAAGACAACCTCCCCCCACCCCAAGAAGTGCTAAAATGGAACAGCAGTTTAAACACCACGTGTCCATAGGCAGCTATAAGTGGCTCTCTAATTGCTATTCCATGTTTATGGGAATAAAAAGGGATGAGGCCACGCATTTTGCACTGGGTCTCCCAACCCAAAACATCTGTTTGTGAAGAAAAATCACTCAATCAATCCACATGCTTGAGGTAGCTCTAGACGACAGGCAATATTTTGAAGCATGCTAAGTGTCTGGTTGTGTTTTGCTTCTGCTTAGCCATTATTCAGCACAGGTGTACATAAAAGCATTTCATGCAACAGGCAGAGCAGCACCAAGCTGCACTGCATCTGGCATTTGCAATTCAGAGAACACACACAAGCGACCCAGGACCAGCAACCAATTAAGCCACATCAGAAAAAAAGTACTCGGTGTCTATTTATTAAAGGAAAGGGAGGTAAATCTAAGAAAAGGCAAGAAGACAAAATAAATAGAATTGCAGCCATCCTTTACAGCTACTGGTGCACTGTATTAAAGTGACACTTACTATACAAAGAAATGTGTTTGATACAGTCCAGTGGGTTGCACATGAATTGCATAACCTTGAAAATCATTGCACAAAGCATCGCAGCAGGAACGCAGTTCAGAATTTTTTCTCTGGGAGATGCTTCAAATCTGATCGCTTTTATTGCGTGGGAGGTCAAAGCACCCGGCACGGAGTAAGCAAAAAGGGCTGGGAGCAGGGATCTGCTGCATCAGCACCCGGTCATGTCCCAGCCCTGACATCAGCTCTCGTGGCAGCTCTGACCTGGACAAGTGATGCCCCACGGGAAAATCCCACTGCCTAGCAAAGCCCTGAAATTAATATTCTGATCAATGCCCAGGCACCTGTTAGCAGGGCTGCAGGGAGCCTGTTCCTTGCAGCCCAGACTGGAGACACGGGATCAGCCAGGCAGCAGGAATTCCATGGCAATGCTCTGTCTGAATCCACAAGGAGCCTCTCAGCCAGCAGCTCAGCGTGGCACAGCAGCCTCTCTGGTGGGACCCCGCCAGTGATGCTGATGGTTCCCAGCCATCACCTGCCCCCAGCTCATTCCCTCCCATTATACAGGGAAGCAGGTGGTTGGATGGAAGTCTCCACAGCCCTGCAGCAACACTTCCCCCAGATACTATGAGGGAACCTGCCTCTGCTGTGATCCATACAGTCTCCAGGGGTCTATGGACAAGTTTCCAATAGTCTGTTCAGCTAAAGCACAGGAAATACAGGCTTTTGCCACATAGGGAAGAAACCACAGCAAAGATGACCAGGAAACATTCATAATTTTTAATTCACACCAGTAATAAAATTGCATTACATTTTTCATAAAATAAATGTTCCAGTTTATATACAGAAAACAGACTGTACAGAGCCCTCCCCCAGACCCCAAAAACTCACAAACATACAGGCAATGCAGTGCTCAGCTAAGCAGGCACAACTGTACATCTAAAATTGTAACTGCTTTGTGTTGGGGGGGAAAAGTACTACAATGTATATAGTCCTCTCTGGACCAAGAATTAAAAAAATATTGCAGGCAAGCTGACAGACGCCCTCGCTGCTCGTGCGGCCAGGCGCCCATCCCACAGTGCTCCAGCGAAGCAGGGGCTGTTATTGAACCTGGGACTCGAAGCTCCCGTTTAGCTGCCCTTCCTCATAGTCCATCTGACACAAGATCATGTTGTTCTTCAGGAAAAATTTGTCTCCCACGCAGAATCTGGAAGATAAAGAAAAGGGTTAAGTGGGTGTGAGTAAGAACAGACATGAGAAAGGGGGAAGTTGAGGCAGTTTGGGTCCGAAGGCGACTCTGGTGAGCGGAGTTTGATTTCCAGCTCTGCCAGTGCTTCTCCCCTTGCTATCCCCTTTGCTGTCCCTTTCCCTGGAACATCCTTGCTTGGCTCCAGGCCACAGGGAGCACCCTGGGGAGCAGGTCCCACTCTCTGCAGGGTCCCGTGCCAGCTGCAGGAGGAGGTTGGGAGCAGTTAAGGGATTTGTCCCTGCAGACAAGAGATGTTGGCTCTCCAACCAGGAAATCAAGCGGGCAATATTACACGGAGCCTATTTGAAGTTTTTGCTGGTATCCACATTTCCACAGTTCCCTCGGGTGAAGCAGTATTTACACTAATTTCCAGGCAAGGACTGGCTATTAAGTCCTCCCTCACCCCCTTGTGTACAGTGCTGAACAATAAATAGAAATTTCTCGGTGGCTGGACTCCTAACCTTTATCTTCATTGAGCGAAGGGCACTGCTCTCTATATACCATGTAAATTGTTCTGTTTGTCTTGAAGTTGACAGAGAAGCTTGTGATATTTAACAATTTTATTTGACCATTAAGGTCAAAAAAGTTCCACATATAAGATCAGAGAGGTGTGAATTGACAGCCAATAGCTTTTTCTGCCCTGCCTGCTTGCTCAGGAATCAGAAGCTAATCTTTTACTTCTTAAGATAACAAATAATGTTCTCTGCACCCAGTTCAGGGGCTGGTTTTCGTCCATCACACTGGCAGGGCAACGACAGACCAGAGCACAGGCTGCCCCAAGAGCTGAGTCAGAAATCCACCCCAGGTCCCTAAAGCAGAGAGATGCCGTGGGTCAGGCACTGTGCCTCAAGGCTGCTCTGCACTGAGAGGAAGGGGTAGGTACCAGCCTCTGGCGAGGCCAAGTATCCACAGGGCTTTGAAAGAAGATCATTGGAAGTGACCCCATCCTCAGGAGACTTAGCAGACCTCAAATACCCATTTCCCCTGCTCCCAGGCAGAGCTTGGGCACTGCCTACCCCTTGTCTAAAGTGCTTTCATCATCTGTGACTCATGCAGCTTCGGGCAGAGCATCTCCATAAAACTGAGTATTTTCTGCTAAAAGAACAGGATTGAAAATTTTAGAGTTCCTTTATAGGCCCAACACAGGCACAAGTTTTCTCCAACTGGACACCTGCAAATAAGCTGATTATCCAAGATGGTACAGAGAGAACTGGGCATTGGTTCACACTTCATGGGATTTCACTGAAGACTTTCCATCTTCTTCCCTCTGTGGCACTTGCTCTAGTAGTTATGAAATTCAACCTTTTCTGTATATTAAAAAGATAAAGATTACTCCTAATTTCAATTAACCGCTTTTATGGTAAAAATGTATATTATGTACTGCACACATTCTCCTTAACACCACCTTCCCCAGGAGCAGGTTTACTCACAATAAATAACAGATACAGTTGCTTGCTTTTCACTACTTATCCCTACCTTATGTGCCATATAAATCTCCAGGAAGAGAAATGCAAAAATTACTCTTGCCACCAGCATCATCAACAGCTGTCTCTTGCTGAATCCGGTTTTGGGTGTAGAGGAGCTGGAGAATTTGGGAGTTGGAAGGTGTGGGGGTGTGTACAAGCACATGGGAACTGAAATGCCCTACAGGGGTACCCTAATGTGACGTGGAGTTTTGGGAGAATTTCGATTCACTGGAAAGGCAACTATTTCTACCTGCGAGTCCTGCAATCCCACCACTAAACTGGGATCTCTTCAGCTGATGCGTCACAGCTGGAGACAGAGGATTCAGCAGGGCGACCTCAGGCCCAGCTTCACACTGCCAGCCCCCATGCTCGGAGCGGGGATGTTGCAGAGCCTGTCTGGGCGATCAAATTCCAGCCAGCAGCAGTGAGAAAGAGGTGCTGAACCTACTCTGCCATTTCTTAAGAGTGATTTTCTTCTGAGCAAACCCACACTTCGGATAATGGCAAGAGAAGCTGAATTTCCTGCAGCCCTTTAACACCGACCTATCAGCCAGTTACAGCAGTGACCAGCTTTTATTCAGCACTACGATGACCATGACGACTTTAGAACAGTTCAAAGCATGGTAGGCTGAGTGGCAATGCAGGACTCGATGCAAAACTGATGTTTTAGGGAATTAAAGTAATGAAAACATTGCACACTTGGTAAAAATATTAGAGATTTTGCTGTGATAGATTTAGCACTCTATACAGAGTCCAGGTATAGAAGGGCAAGCAAGCTGGGAGAGAACTAAGGAAACGTCTACATCATCAAATCTTTTCAGAGCTGAAGAACAAGACGGGGTTTCAGGTGAGGTTTCCAATTCAGAACCAGAACTGGCATCCACCTCTGCAATTTTGACTTTAGGGTTACTTAATTTCACTGTTCTCAGTTCAGCATCCAGTGCTGTCTGCTACAGGATCACTTCCATTCTGCCCTTCCAAGCCCAAATCTCTACAGAGTAAGTCGTAAGAATTGGTATCCCTCTGACCTCAGCCAAAAGTAAGAATTTACACATAGCCCATCCTTTGGGACAACTCAACCCCTCACAAACTGAGCAAATCCCTTGTGCATCACAGCACAACTCTGCCAGAACAGGGGGATTACCTGCATTCTCCTGCTGGGCAGTGACAGCCCTGGAGGTTGTCTGAAGGACAGAGTGGGACCACATCAGTCTGGCAATTGAAGAGGAAAGGGAGGGAGAGAGGTGCTTTGGAGCCTTTGAAATAAAGGGTGAAATTTAAAAGAAATTACTGAAGATGAAAACTAGGCAGCACTAGGATTTTCTGGGAGAGAAGAAGGGTGAAGTAGGGGCTTGATGAGAGATACTCAGCCTTCAGACTCCAAGGCCAACCAGCACTCCTGACTGTGCAGCCCAGGGCAACGCTCCAGATTCGGTGTGGAGTTTGGGAGCAACACTCTCCTGCCCGGGAATCATCAGGAGGCTGAAAAGAGCTGATCCAGAGAGCTGAGCCTGGCAGCAGCCGCAACTCTGCCGAGTCTGGAGACAAATCCCAAAACCGACTAGTGATTGTAGCAGCGTGGAAGGAGCATCTCGGGGGGTGAGGCGGGATCAGCTCTGTGTTAGAGTCACAAAACGAGACTGGGCAACTGGAAGAGCCCGCGCGGCTCCCGCAGAGCCCAAGGCCAGGAGCCACTAGATGTCACTGCCGCCCCGGCACTGCCACCGCGCCCGCGCCGGCGACAGCGCTAACGGGAGCTGTATACCTGGAATGTACACCGGGGAGCCACCTCACTCGCCTCCTCCGCGCTCCGGCACCAACCAGCTGGCACCAAACTCATCTCCAGGGCTGAGCCACTGTCGGACAGGATCTCCCAGGTTCAGGGGGGAGCTGGCAGGGGTTTGCATTCACGCACATGTACGGCTGCCTCGTGAGAGATCCCACTGTGAGTCCTTTCTAAGCAAGCAGTAAGAACTGCAAGCAGTTCCAGGTCCATCTTTGACAAGGATGGACAGATGGATAATCAGAAGGTGACACAGTGTATCACATCTGGTTCTGTGGGCTTTCATTCTGCCTACAACGATCACCAAACATGGTGCTGAGAAGATTTTTCACAGCCCTCCCAAACTCAACTGGCTGCAGGTAGCTCAGGTGAAAACACTGTGCATGGCCCTTTATTATACTCCCCGATGTCCATCTTCCACCCAGCAGAAATGCATAAGCCCCACTCAAAATTATACCACCAAGATCCCCTATTATTACACAATAACTGAAGGGATTTGGTCCTAGTGTTGGAAAGGGCTCAGACAGAGTATTTTTCTCCTTCCTGTCCCTTCTCTTTATCCTTCTTCTTTTCCACCCCCAGTTTTGAGCATGTCAGAAATGTGATTTAAGCGAGATAACGTCAGTTTGCCAGAGGAAGTCCATTCTCCATCATCTGCCCTCTGCAAAGAGGGTAGCTCCTGAAAGGACGCTGGAGCAGTTTGTTTTATTCAGCAGCAGCTGCATAGTCTGTGTCTGTGTCCTCCCCCTTGCCCCTCCAACTCCCACCAGCTCCAAGGGGATTTGCAGTAAAAGGGCTACAGGTGCCTACACGCATCCCCCAGGTCAGCCTGGCAGCCCAGCCCCAGCCCTGCCACCAGGCTGCGAGCCCCAGACAGGCAGCGTGCATCAAACGTTTCCCCTGTTTCACAGGCAAAGGTATAAATTAGTCTGTGTGTACAATAACTGCGTCCTCACCGCTGGTTGCAGAGCTGACAGGCAAAGCAGTCCAAATGGTAAACATTATCTCTGGCCCTCATCACCATCTCAAAGGCAGGGATCAGTTTACTGCAGGCAGCACAATTCCCGGTGGTACCAAAGAGCCTGCCAAAGAAGCACAATCATTAGAAGCCATTTTAATTAAATGGTGGAAGGACTAATTAAGTGTAATTAGCAGTATCAAATACTGTATTGCACCAATAAATAGAAGTTGCAGTCTCCATTTCACTGACCAACCAGCGTGCAGGAACTTGGGATAAAACTGCCTGGTGAGCAGGCTCCGATCGTCGAGATGAAACTTCATTTGGTTTGTGAGCCTAGGGCTAATTTGCTGTCTAATGGAGAAAAGCATTAAACACTCAGAGCACTATTTTGGGGCTCACAAAATTTCAGTCAAAAACTATCTGCCTCTCTGCAGCAGCGGGGTAGGTGCTGGGAGCTGCCCGTCCTGCTCCACATGGGCTTGCTGCGCTTGGCCGCAGCCTGACGGAGGGACGGGCTGGCAGCAGGACACAGAAGTCCTGCAAACTTTGCCAATCCCGGGCAAGGACGCAGCGATGCCAAGGAATCCAATCCAAGGCAGTGCTGCAACGGAGCTCAGGAAGAACCCCACTTACCTGCTGCTTAAAAAGAAAGAGCACGACTTCTTGCAATGAGCGCACAGCGTTTCGCCAGGCATCTCAGAGGGCGAGCCCTCCTCCCTGGCTGTGCCCCCCGCCTCCTGCCTCCGCGGCCCTCCCGGGAGCCAGCTAAGCCCTGAACAGCATGCTCAGCCGTTCCACTTCAGCTCCCCGCCCCTCCAGGACAGCCCCGCAGCACTGGAAGCTTTGCCATTTTCATCTTGGCTTTCACTATCTGTCTCCCCAGATGTCTGCTGCTGTTGCAGCTCCTGCCGGGGGACTCAAGCAAGACTGCGGCATCCTTCCCACGGCCCCCGTGCCCGGGGTGTCCCTGCGGACCCCGCGTGTGCCAGGGGCACGGTGCCACCGCCGCGCCAACCGCCCGGGGCGCTGAGCCACGGGCTGACAGAACCAAGGGTCACCCCAGCCTCTGGTCACATGCGTTGGTCACTTTGCCTAGATGTCAAAAATGGTATTTTGGGGGTGATGAGCCTCAAGACGTGCGATCCCCGCTGGCCATTAGCTCTGTGCACGCAACGCGCCGCTGCCCGCGGACAAATCTGGGCTCACGGCTTGTTTCAAGCCATCGGTTCTGGCTGATTCCACAACACGCAGATGAGAAGCATCAGGAAAATCTATAACCAATTTCTAAACCTGCAATTTGCCAGGCTAATCAATACTAATTATTACTGGCCAGTAATTGTGAATTAAAACACCCAGCAGTGTTATAGAAACCTCCACACCACCCTCCCACCCTCCTACAGTGCTGTGCTCCCAAAGTCAGCTCGCTCTCCAGCTGCAGAAAAGCACACCCTTATTTTTCTTTAGAAGTGGTATCAGTGGTCTTTCATTAGGCCTGGCTGGAAAATCCCAGGCCTTCCTATGAAGAAACAGCACTATGTTTTCCCTGAGAGCTAAACCACTCAAACCAAAACAGAAACACTCATGCGGGATGGAAAATCTGCAAAGGGAGTACCAAAATTTCTCCCCCCACGATTCCATCATCTGAAGGCTGAAAGGCAGAGTGAAATCCCAGCTGCATAATTTGCACCAGCAAAAGGCAAAAGGCTTTCTCCCTGCAAGCTGACCCCTCTTGCTCTGGCCCCCACAGGCAGGCAAGGCAGGGAGGCAGCTGGGCACGGGCCTCAGCTGCCTAACGCCAGCAGAGCGGACTGGAAAAATGCGGCACTGAAAAGCGTCCAGGTCTCCACCCTGGAACGCCCTGGCTCTCATTCAGCACCCACAAATCAAGCCATTACTCCAGACATCCCTCCCTTCCTCAGCTCCTCGCTGCCCCTTTCCACTTGGGCACAGCACAGCCTGACAGCTTTTGCCAGGATTTTCCCATTTCCCATAAAACCAGGCATCTGTTTTTAGAGCACCCAAGTCACAGCAAACTCAAAAAAATGAGTCAAATGCATTAGGCAGGGAAACTGGGAGGTTAATCCTAGATTTGCTCTGTGCCCAGCACTGCTACATGCACAAGTATAAAATATCCATTATTCATTAGCATCACAGTTGTGTGGAGCTCAATCTAGATTAAACAAAATAAAGGGGCCCCAGACAGCACAATTTGCATTGTTAAGCAGGTGCTTTTCTTCAGCCTTCAAATAGGAGACTTTTCTAAATGGAAATGATGGGGAAATTTGGACAGATGTTCACTTAACTATTTAAACAGTTAGCTTAAGAAACATGAAAAATGTATTTGGCATCGTATTCACCTGTCTCCTTTCAGGGGTTTTGGGGGTAAACCAATTGTTAAACAGCTTTGACTGTTTGCATAAGATCTGAAGCTTATGTTCTGTCCAGCTGAAATCATGTTGCCTTCTAATGTCTACATAACGTGGCTTCCAGCGAGTCAGCGTGCTAATCTTTGTCTCTTCTATCAAGTTTCACAGTCCTCCATACCCTCTCTTTCCCAACAGACGAACATTTCACACTTATTCTAGCACCTCCTAATTTTAATCTGCTTTTCGGGGAGTGATTTAGAGCCCCATGTATTCACCATGCTTCTAAAAGTACACTGTATCTTGTAGCTCAGTGAACATGACTTTTTTTTAATCTGTTGGAAGAAAATGCAAAATGAACAGAGTCTTTTGCCCCTTTTTGTTTGCTTGTAGAAAACCTGCCACCTCTGATATCTCCTGATCCAGAAGCTATTTGAGCTGAAACTTCTTGATGTGGGGAGCTTAACGCTATTGGAGGGAGGGAGAGAAGATAAGGAGCAGGAGGAAAAACCTTCCGCCCCAAGCCCCATCTGTGGTTAAATTTAAAATAACCCCACATGAACAAACTGATCTGCATTCTGTCCCCCAGACACCTTCGTAACAGATGCAACACTCTCTCACACATTCACACACACGACGTTGAAGCGCATTAGAAAAATCTATCAGAAGATGTTTAGCCTCTACTTACCAGCTCGGAGCCATTGGCATGAAAGAAGCTGGAAATACAGAAAGTTTTCAGTTTGGGGTTGTTTTGCTTCTTCTAAAAAACTCTATTTATTCACTTCCCTTTGAAGTTAAAAGGCAACAATTTTTAAGTACAGATTTATTCCCCTTTATGTAACAGGAAAACCCAGCCAGCTTGTAAATAAGCATAGACTATGCGGATTTAAAATTTAGCACAATTAAACTTTTACCCTGTGGTAGTAATTATGTTTAATGGCTCTTAGCCTGAACTTAACCATGTCTATTGTTGTCAGCCAGTCTAAAAGCAGGAGTTTGTCCAAGGACAATTTTCTGTAGTTTATGGGCACACTAAAAACCCCGCTATTGCCCTGTTCTCATTGGCCATTGATGTCAGTGCGTATAGTAAAAATTAAAGATAATTGGCATACAGGAACAGCCCTGAATGCAGATGAATTAATGGGAAAAGAAGGGAGCACTCCTGGAAGCAGTAGGCAACTGTCAAAGGATGGGTTTTAGGTAGTCTTGTCTGGGCTAAAGAGCAGTCTTGTGCATGGTGATCCAGACCTCAACAACTCTGTGAGTACACCTCAAATTAATTCAAACCACAGTAATGTGCACAGCACCCTGCAGGGTTTTTCTTTTTTGGGGGAAAAAAGTGGTAAAGGGTTTTTACTGTAGGGAAAACAGTTAAGAAACTTCTTATATGAAAACATTAAGTTTAGCACCTTTTAACAGATTTTTCGTTCAACCAAGATGTTCAGGGGGGCTAAACTGAGAACCTGTTTGCCTATTTCTGTCTCCACTAGGAACAACAATCTGGTTTAGTCATTGCCTACAAGGAGAGAGTCCCCATTTCTTCTCGCCCCCTCTAGCCTAGTGTCTGACTAGATAGCAGCTTGCAATCAAAAAAGAAGGAGAAAACCTTCCCCCTGAAGAAAGAGCAAAAATTTTGGAGCTGTTGACTTCATAGGAGACAAAAAAAGAGGAAGCAGGACAGGCACATAAAAATAATGAATGATACAGAAAGGAAAGGTTGGCAGTGTCAATTGGATTTTTTTAAACACAAGAACAAAATGAGTTCAAAATTCAAACAGCTGAGTGGAGACTGATAATTCCCCCCCCCCCAAAAAAAAGGTTTTGTCAACACAACGAAAGATAAGAATTATGAACTGAGGGAGGACTAAACACTAACCTACAGATAAATATCTACATTTGTAGATATTATGTACAACTGCATATTTTTCTACGTAGTTATACATCCAGATTATCTGGATATACAAGTTTTAGAAGAGCTATGGAACACCATGCTCATATCCTCACCAGTCAGAAGGTGAAATAGGTTTTCCCATGCAACTTCCCTATTTTCCTGCTGCTGTTTATTTCTTAATTTCATCAGGGCCTGCTGTAGAACAAGACTTGCTTCATGCGCCTGAAATCCATCCTCATGAAAAGAAATGGTTTTGCCCCTACCTTTTGAAACAAACCAACAACTGGCTTTTCAGTGAGGGTAGCTGTTAAACACTGCAATCAGTACTTTTTCTATTGGTGGATATTAGAAATATGCTGAGCTACAAGTGTGATTCAAGTGGAGTATTGAATACACCAATAAATGCAGGGAAAGCCTGAACATCACTTAAAAAGATAAAAAGAATAAGCTTAAAAGCAAATTCAGACAACTTTGCTGTAATCAGCCTTTGTGTAATAACAGAGAAAGCCTCAGCGAAAGAAGATTCAGCGTGGTAAATACATATTAGCTGGTGCACCCTCCTATCCAGGACACCATTGTCAGTGCTGAGTGGGAAGTCATGTCAGCTGAAGGAAAGGAAATGCATTTTGATACTAATGAAGTTGGTCAAGCTGTCCTCTCATGAAGCCTTCAAGTTCAGTCCCAAAGAATTTACATCTTGCATGCTGAAGGGTTTGGCATTCAAGGACAGCATAGCAGGGGAAGTTGAACCCGTACAAAACAGCCCTTGGCCAAGTGACCGCACTGGTTCAGAGATTACTGGGCCTGAACTTCAAGGTTGCTCAAGGGAGTCTGTTTTCACTTGAAGGACACATCTGAATGTTCATTTATTGTCACTCCTTTGGCCTCTCCCTCCATGTTTTCAGTGGGTATTTACAGAGGGGTAGGGACCATGAGCAGGTAGGAGAAGGCCGAGTCGCCCTCCCCTGCCCCAGCGTTTCCCATGGTAGAACTGAAACTGCTGACCTTAAACCCATCCTTGCTCTGGCATGGCTGAACCCAAGTGCAACAACCTCCTCTTAGGAGAGTTTAAATACAGCAGTCAGAAAACTGCAAAGCTGAAAGACCTAGAGGCATGCCAGTGCGCCACAGCCAGGCAGAATTACTTCCCATTAGCTTTCCTCCTCAGTGAGAAGTTGCGGAGATGAAAAAAAAAAGGGCAAAATCCAACAAAGTATGGGCACAGGCTTGAGAAAGTCCTGGACCAGCTACTGGAGGGGGAAAAAAAAGTCTGTACTTTAACATCACAAAGCACAGCAATGTTGCCAAGACACATTGTATTTTGAGCCTAATTAATCCTCCTTAATCTGTACAGACACCAAGTGTATAAGTGACGGTGTCCTATGCAGAATGCAAGATGCTCCCTATTGCGAGGCAAAAGCAGCACTTCAGCTTAGAGACATTTTTAGGCTCTGAGCAGACACCATTTGTTCAGCCACACTGCATTTATACCTCTCCTTCCTACACTACACACGTCCCTTGAAAATCCGTCAGGGCATGCTCTCGGTGCATACATGCACACTGTGCTTGTCCAGGGGAAAAAAATATCCCAAAGTCTCTCCTTCCTGCTTCAAAGGTGCTGCAGCTTCTGCAGGTTAAAGCCACATTCTGAGCATTAGTGATGTCTTGGGGAAATTAAATTCTGCCTGCTGGGATGCATACATCTCAGCTCCCAAAGCCTTGCTCTCACACAGCCAGCCATGGTTTAGTGGTTTGGCTCAGGGCTGTTGTCACTGACTTGGGGAAGCCACCAGAAGGAGGGAATTTGTCTACATCCACCTATGCCACTAAAGCAGGGCCACCCATGTTTGTGCTCTTATCCCACAAGAAAATTAAACTCTGCCTATTTGCCAAGTACAGAACACTGCACCTAAAGGGCTCCTGAAGCGATTCCCTGACAGAATGAAGGCCCCGGGGCGTTTGGAGTAGAACAAAAACCCCAGGACTGGCATCTGAGTCAAGTGAAGTAGGAACTGCCGAGGGCGGAGTTTAAGCCTCTGTGATACAGACAGTGCTGAGGGGTGACAGGGGATGGCAGCCCCACCAGGATGTCCCCATCCCTCAGGTGGGATGCAGAGGGCTGCTCTGCTCCCTGGAGGCACCAACACCAGGTGCACAGTGATGCCATGCTGAGCTTGCAGCCCTGATCCAAACATGTGGGAAAGTGGGTGAAAAGAACTGCCATGAAAACCACTGAGAACAGCATCAGGGTTTCCTGGAAAGCCCTTCTCTTTTACTGATTCACCATCATTTTTAAATGCAGGTTTTGAGCTCTCTTTGGAGTCTAATTAAGTCCCCAATCAGTTTACATGATGAAAAACTTTCCCAATACCAGCATATCAAACACGCAGAAGCAACAGTTCTGCTCCTCTCAAAGCAAGCCCGACTCGCCTTTGCTCGTGTGAGGGCACCATGCTGAGTAAAAAGGAAAAATCACGTTCTTCATCAGCACTTCACAGTGAAATTTAAGTTGTCAGTTCCTCACGGGAAATCCTGATGCAACACCCAGCCTGTCCCTGTGAAGCGGAGCTTGGTGAATGTTTAATTATGCCTCGGAACAAACACACATCGCTGCGTGGGGGCTGCGAGGAGCCATCTGAGCCTGCATGCTAAGCTGCTCTGTCCCAGAAGCAGTTCCTTCAATAGCATTTGCTTATCAAAAATAATTAGAGGTAGGAATGCTGGAACTGCGATTATGAAACAAATGGTAAATCTATTTGCTGAGATGAAATGTATTGAAAGATACATCGAGACACAGCTGGAGACTGAGGTGATACCGCAAGGATAACAACTCGAGATCCAATTTCATCTTTCATGATTAAAAAATGAGCAAGAAAGTGTTTTATGAAAAGTGAAGGTTAACAAATGTTCCTTCACAAGCAATGACGACAGTTTATCTTTTGAAACAAATGATCAGGCTATGGTCTGCTCGCAGCTCCTGGAACACGTTGGAAAGATTTCTGCTGCAAACCCACTGAGGATCAGCACACACGGCTGGCAGCCCACCGTGCTCCCAGTGCCTGGGACAAAGCCAGCTCCAAAGGAATGCTGCCACAGCAGGGAAGGAGCTGGCACTGCTCCTGTCCTGACCCTCTGCCACAAGCCCATCCCTAGCCCCCATCCCTGCAGTGGCCGTGGCTCATCGACACCTGCCCTCAGGAGGGGTGGCACAGGAGGGTCCCAGAGCTGCAAATTGACAACAAAAATATTCCAGGGGCCCTTTGACTGAATTCCTCTGACTGTTCTCCAGGTAAAGTGCTCCCTTTATGGTGCAACTACAGCATGAAGTATGAGAAGTTATTTTTAGGAATGAATTCTGCTATAATTTGACTAGTAGACCAAACACTGTGAGCTCTTTAAAAAGGAAGAAAAAATGTGGATAGAGATTCTAAAACTACTAATGTGAAGAAATTATATAATGATGGGAATGGTTAATTCTCCAAGAAGAAAAATTTAAATTACCAGAAGGGAACAGACAGTAGAGATCGCAATGCAACTTTAGCTCCTTCTATTAATAGAACTAATAGTTAAAATTGAGAGAGAAAGAAATATTACGTGTAGAAGCCAACATTAGATGTTTTAAAGTAAAAAAATTGCTTTATACTTCTATAAATATGGGACTGTGTAGCAATGCCCTTATTCCTATCCTGGGAGCGTGAAATGGTTCCTTAGCATCAGAGGAACAGACCCCAGGAGTTCAGCAGAACCCCTGAAGAAACCCCAGTATAAACTAAATTTACTTCTTTGTAAGAATACAAACCACGATAGCTGTAAAGCTGCCTAAACAGCTTAAGGCTAATTAACAATGCTGTTACAGAATTAATGTTGTTTCTTCCTAGCTGAGTCTTCATCAAATTTCCCAGGATATGATAATTCTACTGTTCTTCCCAACAGAAAGCAGTCAAAGCTCTAACATCCTAAATTCAGATAAAGGGAAAAATATTTAATGTAAAGGCCACATAAGTCTTCATGGTTTAACCACGTGGCACAAATAGCGACAGACTTCCCCCTTGTCAGACCAGGAACTATTCCAACTCTACAAAGGGAGACAGAGGTGTTACAAGACACCTTTCAGACACAGGAGTTTGTTCCAGAGACCACCTCTAACTGGTGCTGTGACAGAAGCTGCATGGCCACGGTCAAACACAAGTCCCAACTGTTGCCTTCCATGGTTCATGTCACGAATTGCCCTCTCTTCACAAAGCTGGGACATGGGCCACTTCCTGGAGTCTGCAATGCCTGGCTTCTTTTCCATCTCCAGCAAAGGCTTCTGGTGTGCCCCAGAAAATTCACATCATCTAAGGGCCAGTGGGAAAATCACAGATTAAGCTCTTCCACCTCGAAGCAGCATTCTCGGGATAAACCAAGGAAAGAAAGAAAGAAAGTGGTCTATAACTCCAGTGATAACAGGGTCCTTCTAAACCTAACAGCATCAATACTGCTGTCCTTTGGCCCTTTAACATGTCTGATTTGATGCCACGCATTATTTTTGTTATGAAACTAGAATAAACCAAAATCAATACGGTGCTTATTAAATGGACAAAACATGGGGTAGCTCAGAGGTCTCAAAAAGCAAATGTAAATTGGAAACACTGTCCAGCTCAGTATTTCTAGCAGGGTTCTGCAACATATAGAGCAAAGCTGAATATCTATCTTCAGCGCCAAATTAAAAAAAAAATCACAAACACAACACTTATTCAAGACAAGAAATTACAAAGTCAGGTGATAAATAATGAAGTGGAGGATGACAGATGGAGAGACCTGGATCGCTTGGCAAGCTGGGTGCAAACAAGATAAAGAAAAGATAATGTATAAACAAGATAAAGTACAAACAAATACTTCAGAAAATAATGCAGCTGTTCTTCCTGAAAAGAAAACTATTCCTGGAAGTAGTTCTCCTGAGGGATTTTGGGGGTCCTTGAGATAGTATCTAGCATGACCCAACTGTGATGCTGTGATGAAAGGCTTCTTCAAAAAGGGAAGGATCAAGAACTGAAATATTCTTCACTGACACATAAGAATTATGTCCACAACACAGAAAGAGTATAGGTGAGCTGAAGAAGAGCCAAAATGCTAATTTGGGGGTGGAAATCTCTGTGTTGAACTTTCTGGAGCTCATTTTTTAGCTTAGCACAGACAGGGTTAGGGATGCTTCCAGAGCAAGTGACTTGTGACATTAGTAAACACTCAGGTTTAAGGAAGGTACAAAAATTATTTGATTATAGTGAAGATAATTAACTCTTTCCTCTTTGCACCCTTTCCATTTTTCCAAAGGCTGCTTATCTTGTCTTTTCCACCTCAGATGTGTTTACCCTTACCCAAGCTCCTCCTTGCTCACTTAGATTTTGGGAACACACCCCACCTAACCAGATGTGGAGCTGCAAGTGCTGCCTGTGTGTCAGAATCTCAGCTGGGATGTTTCATGCGTGCCCCGAAGAGTTTCAGCTCTAAAACCCTCCTGTGGGCAGGATGCTCTTGTGCACTGCTGGGCTGAAGGGCAAGGTGACAGCTCCCACATGGCAGCTGATAGGCTCAGTCCTTCTGTTTGGCTCAGTGCTTGATGTCTCCTCTTTAGAAGGAGAAACTTGTTTGTTCAAGTTTACTAAGAAAATATTTACAGAAGGTTTTCAGAAATACGTTTTACATTGAAACACACGAAGCATCTGAGCACTGACACTGATCTAGGCAGCCCCTGAACACTGCAAAGTTAGAAGGCATTTTACCTCCCTATCTTACAACAGCATGTTGGGTTTTTTTTGCTTCAGATGTTTTGCTGGTTGAGCTTGCCTGGGAAATGCTATCAGTGCTTGAGGAAAAAATAAAACATACACATTAGCTAGATATCAAGTACATTCTTCCAAAGGAAAAACAAAGCAAAACTCAGAGTGTTTTGCAGTGTGACCCTCATAATAATGTTTGCATTAGGCCTGCTGTCTTATTAATATTCACTTATGTTTGCATAAAGTATTTTGTACAAAACCCCCATACACACCAGGCAAAAAATCCGATGTGTTGTTATGTATTGCAGACACACACTGACAGAATGGTTCTGACTCTGAGCTAGTGATGGTCTCTGCTGATTTCTTCAGACAGAAACATTTTTTGAAGTTGATCTGTAATTTTTGAGTTTTGCTCTGTTTAGTTAGGGAAGAGACAAGAGCCCCTTGGGAGAAACCTTACGCAAGACTAGAAGTCTGTCTAAAAGCTGTGACTGAAAAAGAAAAGGTAAAGGTTTGGTAAAGGTTTGGTCAGATCTCAGTCAATATAAGGAGTATAGTATCAGAGATATGCATGGAGAATTAAGAGGTTTTTTTTAATTTACTCAGCAAGCAGAGTTTGTTCTTGTTGGTCCATAATAATAATAAAAAGTCATGACTGCCACCTTGTATCTTCACCTAAAACCAGGATTTCACTTCCCAGACTACAAAATATGCTAAGTGCAAATAAAAAGCAGTGAAAAGAGAAAACAGTGGAAGAAACTCCAGTTTCTTCTGGGCAGGGCTGGCCATGCACAAGCACATACTTCCACATTTTTAGGAAGCCAGACAGCTGGCAGCACGCTGAGAGGCTTCGGGAAGAGCCCACAGTACGTCCCTCTATTTACCTCAGGTAATCTCTGCGGCAGAGAATGAGATTTGCTTTTGTGTAAAGAGTTGATCCAACCTCTCCAAGACGACAGTCACAGCAGGCACACTTTAGACAGTCTTCATGCCAATACTTATCCAGAGCCTTCAGCAGGTACCGGTCCTTGATCTTTCGGTTGCAGCCGGCGCAGCCCTTCTGCTTCCCTTTGGGTTGTACGGATAGCATCGGCACACCTGCAAGGCAAACACAGCACTTCCTTCAGAGGACATCCCAACAGCTCAGGCAGGCTGCTGGCACGGGGGGCAGAGCTGGGAGCAAACACTGCTGCTGCTGCTGCCATTCCAAGGAGCTCAGTCAAAGGAATCCTAACTTCATCTGCTGTCTCAGGCTAAGAGGGAGTGCAACACTTGCAGGCCTTTTTTCCAAAGGGTAGGACTGACACAACGCACCAGAATCTTTCTAACTCTTTCAACATTTATTTTTTTCCCCTCATTATGCAGACCCTCGTGTTGTTAATTACCTGCCACAGACAATTAAAAAAAGCTGAAGGGCCATTACTGTATGTGCCCCCTGGTCCAGCATCTTGGCAGAATCGAGTTTGATGGGGAAGGGAGAGGAGTGGGTATAAAAAGATGTGGTATGCCACTGTTTTTCCTATCTTGTGAATCCTGTGGGTGACAGAGGCTTGACTGAAAGCCAGAGCAGGCCAGGGGCTGCTCCAAATAAATTTGATTCAAAAGCCCTTGAAGGCTGCTGAGAATAACCCCACCAGTGCCCCTCTGCCACTCGTGAAGCCACATTCCTTAAGCAAAGCAGAGCTTTCCTCCTCCGCTTGTGTCACTGGAGAAGATAGCAAAAAAACCAGGAGTTTCATCCTTCCTGGAAACCCCTGCTGGGACTGCAAAGCAGGCAAGAGATAGCTGGGTATGAGGTGGTGACAGCATACTCAGCTCAGGAGGCTGGGGGAGACTTGCTGTGGCCACCTTCCCCTCAGTGCTGTCTCCAGCTTTTTCCTTTTCTCCAAGCAGCCAGTGCCTGCCATGGTGAGCATTGAGATACCCCTCACCTTTCTCAGTTTAAGAGCCAGGCAGGAAAGGACTTTATGGAATCAATAGACAAGGTGGAAAAATAAACAACGATTGTACTGCGGGTGAGGGACAGGACAGGAAATGATGAAAGAAGAAATTAACTCACTGAGATGCCAGAATTCCATTTGCTCTAGAGCCTTGATTCAATTTGTTATGATTTTTATTTTCACTGGTGTCAGTCACTAAAAATGACAATGCTGGGCCTGTAACAAGCACACTGTGAGCTTAACCAATGCAGAGATGATGAGAAGGGACACTCTGGCACAGCAGCAGGTGTCACTGGTTATATACTCTTACACAAAGTTAATCACCCTTTCTGTAGGAAGCGCTGGATGTCCCAGAAAGCAGCAGCTTGATAATAGAATTATTATCAGTCCCTTAACCAGAGAGGACCGAGCCAGCGCCACTGCAGTAAGTGACATTTGCTGCTTTTCTTAAAAGCCAGGGTGACCTGAGAGTGGCTAATGGGCAGCACACGTAAACCCACCACTCCCACAGTAATAATTGCTTTGTCAGAGCTGCGAGCAGATGACAATAGCACTTAAGACACCTCCACACAAACAGCGAGGTATTGATCCATCTGTAATCAAAGTGGCCTCAGCAGCACAGAGACAGGCCAAGTAACATTCAAAAACCCTAAAGGCTTAAAGAACCCTCCTCCCCTCTGCTGCAGTACACTCAAAACCCACTTGCCAAGTCTCTACAAGCAAACTTTTGACACCAGAGACAAATCTGCAATAATTAAGTGAAAACCTGTATCTGTATTAGACTGTCACATATGCAACCTGTAACGCTCCCCAGAGAAATTCTACACACGAAGCCGCAGAGAAACACACACGCGTTTGGAAAGAGGGACAAGACAGGGAAGCATCAGAAGTGGATTATGCTGCAAGTGCCAGAGGTCAGACTGCAGAAGTCTCGTGTGCCTCGGGAGAGTTTCTCACAAGAACGAGGGAAGTGGCCCTGTGGTTCTAGACACACCTTTGCTTGTTTGATCGTTTGGGTTTGTTTTAATCCAAAATACATTTCAACAGCAAAAAGAAGCTTCAATTTTCGAGCAATTTCCATGCTCTTCCCAACTCCACTCCAGGAAAACTGCACATTGTGAGAAGAGTCTGCCCTGTTGTGAGGCAGAGAAGGGCGAGCACATGAATTTGCATTTGCAAGCTGTGTAAGATCAGTACCAGTGATGAAAGAAGAGTTCGCACCTATGAAAACTAGAACCTAGATGTGAGAATTACGTTTTTTAGATAGGAGCCCCAGACACCAGCAAGTCATTATTCACCCCCCAAACAGGTTCTCTAAATGTGTACCCTTAGAGGCAGAGGAGGATTTCTCACAAGGGGGGTGGGGGTATCATACCTTTTTTAACATACAAATTCTTTTGCAAGGTTTTTGTAGGTGACACAAGGATCCTGCATCTGGAAAGACACAGATTCCACATAACCAGCACACCTTAAACTCAAGAGAGCTGCTGCATGGGTGGGGTTTGAGATCAGTTCTGTGGTTCAGAAATACAAGATCCTCAGCCAGATGGGGTTTCCCAAGGCCTCACTTTTGAAAGCAGTGCCCTTTCAGAGGTACAGCTGCCCTCACCCAGAGAGAGGGTGCCAGTGCAGCAGCAGCATCAAGCACAAGGGCAATCGTGCAGGGATGAAACCCTGGCTGGACCATTAGGAGAGGCTGCTTTGACCATTTAGGCCAGGTTAGGAGGGTCTCCTGTGGCAAACAGACCTGGATGGCTGAGGGCTGACTGCAGGGGCAGTTCTTGCTCCATCTGTGGCCCTGGCAGCCCTCACCCTCTGCAGCCATCCGAGCACCTTGCTATTGCAAGAGCACCACTGTCTTATGAGAGGCTTCGGCAAGTGAGGGGAATGTAACACTTTGATTTGCTTCTAATAACTGGCAAAAGAACAGATATAGATATATTTTTAAGCAGTACCTTAAGCAAGGAAAAAAGCTATGTATTTGGTCAGTGTTCAGCAGGGGGTTTTCTAATGAAAAAAGGTACCATTTCAGAGATCATATGATGTTCAAAGCTGCTATTCCCACTCAGATAATAACGAGCAAGGTCAGCCTCTGCTGGTCAGGTTCACTGTTTTGAAATTACATTTTGGGCTGTGAGGTTTCCCTCCGACATCCCAACCAGCCGGTTTGCACGGAGCACACAAGCCACTACAGAAAGTTGCAGCTGCAATTAGCTGGTGAGTTGACACAGCAGGCAAGGCGTGAAACAAAATTTCAAAAACTGCCAAACTTGATCAGCAAGGGTTCCTCGAACACTTGCCATGTCATTTCCAAGCAACAAGAGAGAAGCATCTCAGAAGCTTAACCCTTTTCACAGTCAGAGGCTTGCACAGAGAGGACATAATCAACACCAAACCTGCTTTCCTCCTCCTGTCTCCCCCCTTCCAGCAGACCTGAAGCAGCCTGGGCTCTGCAGGCAAAAACCACTTGGAGAACTGCTCTTTCTTTTTGGTAATTTCCCCACTGCAAGACTGGGATGCTGCTTCTTTTCTCTATGCCCATTTTCCCCCAGCACTTGCCTGAAAACACCAAGATATCCAGTTCAATTTGATAAGGGGCATGTGGTGTCTAACTGGGGCTGTCAAGAAACAAAGGGGTCACCTTTGACAAATTCCACACGTGCTCTGTGGATGAGGATAAGAAAATGAGCGGTGTTGCAGAATAGAAAAATTAACAGCTGGACGCTCACATATTTGAATACGTGATCATGAGGGAACACTGATTATTGCCAAATTCTGAAACTACCATCAAGTTGCTTTCTCCTCTCCTGTTGCTAGACATCTAGTGCTCTCTTTTCTTAGAAACAGTAGATGAATCCTTTCTATTTCTGGCTACCTACACTCCCTTCTTTGCCCTTTACAGCTTAATAGACTTGCTGCTGGTAAATACAAAACTAAACCCACTCAGAGTGCTCAGAGCTCCAATACACATTAAAAAATTATAGACACCACCTCTGGACATACTGAAATTTATGTCTGCGTCTAAAGAGGCTGTTATTGTAGTGAATAATCCAAACTTTACCACTATTCACAGCCAGACAAACAAGCTTTAATCAGCCCGTATCTGCTCAGTTGGAGTCTTTCTGTAAAACGATTCAGCTGCCTTTACAACACAAGTGTCCACTAAGTACACCTCTAAATTTTTCTAAGCCATTTTACTGATATTTCTATTCACATGGCAATCAGCTGTGGTTCCTCTAAGGGCACTGTTCATAAAGCCTCCTTTCCAAGAGAGCCTGGGAACTTTCCATAAATGGCAGACCTTTTAAATAACAGTTATCCGCACTGGTCCTACGGCGCACGGCTCCGCAGTGCTCTGGTCTGCAACAGAGCTAGAGGTCCCTTCTGAAAGCAGGGAAGTTCACCACCTAATTTCTCTAATGCAACTCTAAAGGTTAATTGGTCTGAAAGAGTAATGGGGGACTGCTAGCTAATGATATATGCCTCAAGGCTTTGCGGCTTGCCTGTATTTCATACAGTCGCGCCCAGAGCATAAAACACAGGTGATATCACCAGGACTTTTCAGACCCCCCCTCGGCCCTCGGCTACACCCACACGTGTGGGGAGAAGGCAGCAGGAGCTGAAGGCAGCTCTGCTCCACCTGCATTTCACGGCTTATTAGAGGGGGCTCCGAGCAGCGCGGCCGCCGCGCTCCTCATTACCACCGCGGAGAGCCAAGAGCAGCCCTAATGAGCAGAGCCGGAGCCTGCGGTACGGGCTGCGAGGAGGGACGTCCTCCCACTCTCCCCAAGGAATCCGGCCAAAATCTTCAATTTGCCATTTATGACAGCTAATTAGTTATTCTATTCAAAATCTTTGCTTTAAATAAAAGAACTAATTATACACAAAGGTCAGTCCCCCACCTCCTGTGAAGCACACATAATTGGCTTATTTCCCCAACATTGTGTGTACGTTTTACACAATGCTTTCAGGCAGATGGCTTTAATTCTTTCCCTCAACAAGTTTTTTGGTGATGGCTTTTTTTTGTTGTTGGAGCTTTTGTTTGTTTGTTTTTGTTTGTGTGGTTGTTTTTTTTTTTTGTTATTTCTGTTATTTTGGTTTTCTTTATTTGAAACCCCAAAACTTTTCCTCAGAGTAGCTACTTTAAGAGTAAAAGCTTACTCAACAACAAAGCAAATAACTATGCACACACACACACACACATACTACTTCTACTCTCCCAAAAGGTTTGTAACAATCACTCCCTGTTGTACAGCACCTTGCACAACACAGTTTTTATTTTCCAGCACAAATTCTTCCCAGCGCCTTCAGACACTGCTACCACATTTCAGAACCTTCTTCTGCCAAACACCACAGTTATTGCAGGTTTACATTGGACTTTTTATTTTTTTAATTATTTATAATATTTTTAAGTTTTTTTGTTTGGTTGGTTTTTTTCAATTTATATAAGTGGTTATTGTAAGGATGCAGCATTCCAGTGCTAAAAGCAATTCTGGTTTAAAGACCAGGGATTTGGCAGTCAGGCAATTGAATCTAGGTTTCAGAGTTCCACTTGAGGGAAAAAATGTTTATTTCTAGCATCAACACCCTTTAAATGAACTGACCTCCTTCTGCCTGCTAACAAAACCCCCAGCATTTGGCTGCAAAAGATGAAAAAGTAACTGAAGAGTAGGAGTAATCTTATTAACTCCTGTCTCATCACAATAAATAGGCTGCAGTCTTATGTCTTTTATCAGAGGATCTGATATCATTTAAAAGCATTAGAGCCCTGCATCACCCATTTAAGTAAATGCAGACATTCACTGCCAAAAAGATGCAGTGGATTTCATTCCCTTAAAAAGAAACTCACTTTGTGTTCCCAGTATTGTATTACTCACCTTCTATGAATATTGCACCCTGTGAAACAAGTCAGACCTTGCACTCCCACTGAATGGAGAGTGTGCTGTCTCGGGCATCTCCGCCAAGAATTTCATCTGAAGAATTATGGCCAGCAAGGTGAAACTCATCATGTCATCTGTATATCCAATTAAAATGTTACATTTGGAACACCAAGTACTTGCAACTAAATGCTTATGAGCAAGACCATTCATCAAAATTATTCAATGGGAAACCACAATCTTTTTTCATTTCCAGTTTCATGCTGCAATATGTACCTGGTGATTTTTACAGTGGCTTTAGCAATTAATTTGGGGTATTCTTTCTTCTGAATCATTGCTGAACAAATTTCCCAAGAATGGCAAAAGAGTAGTTGGAGAGGGCAGTTAATAGGGGAAACAACATTTTGATCACTGCTTCTATTTTAACTATTCTATAGTCCTCTGCCCAGTAACACAGCAACTCTTTGTTTGTACACTTCATGACAAGCTGTAGAGAAATATATTTTAGAGTCTAGTGTTTCCTGTCAGTTTCAGCTGCCTAAAAAGTGACCCAAAGCCTCACGAGTAGCTTAAACCTCCCTTTAATCTCAAATGTAGAGGGACCCAGTTTTCAAGCTCAGATAGATCAACATATTCAAAGCAATTATTGGCATCATTTGAATCTGTGCCAAGGTAGGTCCTGATTCAGGACATGAGGTTTAGGGTTAGAATTCAGACTTTCATTTTCACAAGTTTTGAGTCTTCCAGTACCTGCTTTTAGCCTCTCTCAATTACAGAGTTTCTCCTACCAGAGGCCAGCCCTTAGCTATAAAGAAACACATGGCAGCAGGACTAAACACAAACTATAATAATTGTTGCTGCAAGACAGTTTCTATAAATCATTTCAGGAAGCAATGTTTTCCCTGTGCTCATAAAACATGTTTGTTTGAGCTTTAATTTTTTGTAATTGGCATGTATCCAAAGTTTATTCTTAGCACATCCAGTGTTTCAGTAAAATCCATTTTTACTGTTTGAAGCCCTGGATGCAGTACAAAGACATGCAGATTTCTTCTACTTTCAACCTAATCTGAGAACATTCTGATCAAGTTTTCTCCATTAGTCACAATTTAGCATACTGCAGTCTGGCAAGGGTCCTGATTTCAGGTGGCCAGCTCCCTCCTTCGGTGTCTGTAGTAGAAAAAAGTCTGGCATTGGAGTGACTACCCTCAAACCACCTTTCCAGCAGTATAAAAATGAGAAAAAACTATTATTAGGGATAACTGGGCCTGAAATTCATCCCATATTCCTCAATATTCTATCAATTTGCAAGTGACCATTTAAGAGACACTAACCTCAAAAGTTGTCTATTTTAGTGGGTTTGGGTGTCAGAGCAAAGTAGTGGAAGAAGAGTCTCTGAGTCAAATGGGTCACAAAGGTAAGAACTCATTCCTCACTTTTCAGCTCTTTTAAGAATGACCTGTGTACCAAAATTAAATACAAGGCAAGGTTCATTCCCCTCCCCTTTTCCAACAGGCAAGAAAATCAAATGGAAAAACCTTCTGTCAAGTTAAATATCCCAAAGAGTGTTCAAGAAGTAAAAACTCCTCAGTTATTTCCAGGCTCATGTGAGATGCTACACAATTCTCACCTCCCAGTTAAAGTGGCCTGTTTAACATGTCGAGGTTTCGAGACATGGGCAAGGTGCAGCAGTTTAGCAGTGAAACATTAACATCACCCTGACAGATCTGGCATGCCATATATGTGAATATTTTAAGGAGAACAGAACTATATCATTGCACAATCATCATCATCTTTCCTTCTTCCTCTTTGCAGACATACACAATGTCAACCTAAGCTTTCGGCAACCTTAATAGAATTTCAGTGCCCACTGCCAAATGGCCATTTGATGTTCTGCTCTGTGTACTGATGAAGCAATCTGTCACAGCCCTTAATGCAGGCAATGATGACTATCCAATCTAAAGCTTTCACAGGCTTATAGAAATTTCTCAAGACTTTTGGAGCCTACAATAATTTGCGCAATACCACAAAAGAATTTGGAATCCTGGTGCACTCTGTATTTAATGAAATATGAATATACTCCTTTAAATGTTTCTAGAAGAAATCCTATTCAGGCCAAAAGCATATTTTATACCATCAATCACCAGAAAGTTGTGCTGGCAACTCTGAAATAGAAAATGCTATCGTGATTGCAAGTTACTGTAGTATGAATATAACAGCCCCTCCTGCCCCTGTCCCAACGTACTCCCAAGCCAAGCACTGATGTTCATGCCCTGCACAAGATTAGTGTAATAAATACTACTAGGACTAAAATTTATTTGCATACAAGAGGCAAGGGGAGATTTGTCTATGGAGAATGTGGAGGGAATTTGTCTACTTAATGCAATCTTTGTAAGAGATACAATTGCTGTTGACTGACCTTCCAGAAGTTGTGAAATACACTTCCCCAGTGATTTAGAAAGATGCAGTTATCTGCCAAACCTATCCTCTTCTTCCTTTCCTAGCAAAACCAGAGCAACCCATCTGCTATTAAAAGTTGAAAGGAGAAGGGCAAGCTATTTCCTTGTCTTCTTGTTGAAAGGAAAAAACACAACAGACAGTCCTTTGCAGGACCATTTGCATGCTGAGCTGTCAGACCATGCACTTTCCATTAAAGAGATAGCATCCCTTTTCATAAGTCCATTTGGGATCCATTTTAGCGTTATCTAAAAATCAAATCTACATGGTAATCCTTTTAATGTACTCTTGACTTTTAAAAACAGCTTTATGTTCCTTCAGGAAATGTTTTAAGCCATTACTCAGTAATTACTACTCACCCATGAAAACACTGATCTTTTACAATATATAATCAGTTTGCTGACTTAAAAAATACAGCAGACTGGAATTTTGTCTCATGAAAGTAGCAAAGGAAAACCAAGGTTAAGAGAGCATCCCATCTCTTCTCCCTCCCCTCAATTATATCCAAGTGGTGTGTTTCTCCTGTCGTATGAGAGAGGCTGAGGTGGTCACAGTTCCAAGTGCCTGTGTGTGGAGACTCTCAGTCTCAGTCGTGCATTGGTGAGCACTGTGCAAGTTAACCAATAAATAAATACTGATTTAGGAAGTGGAGTTTGTATCTCTGTAGATATAAATAATACCCTAACCTTTTGCAAGCCCTGAAGTTTTGAGTGACGCTACACAACCTTCCAAAAGACTGTGGAATTTGTGGAGCTGCTTTGATAAGCTTCAGCTGCACAAGAACAAGTCTCAGAAGAGGAGTCAAAAATGCTTCACATCTACTGCAGCTTTACTGGATTTATCCACAGCTGCACTCAGCATAAGAATGCTCAGTCAGACTTCGCGGGCTTGAAATTACCTTGAAAGTCCTACTCCCATCTCCCAAAGGATTTGCCTTGCTCCTTTCCAAACTCCTTGACACACTCGGAGGTGGCTGGGAGGCAGAGGAGAGTTTGAGCGCAACGGAGACGCAGAACTGCCTTTGTCCTTTGCAGCAGAAGCCAGAAAGAGGAGCAGAGTGCATTTTGCTCAGGTGCAGCTGCTGCCTGAGAAGGACCAGACAAGAGACACCACTTGTATGGTGCAGTCATTCAACTACAGGAGGTCCCTGGATATCCTGGCCTTGCAAGAAGTTTGACAAAGACCCAAGATATTTAAATAAAGTGTAGCCCACCAACAACCAATCCTTCCTCTCCCAGTGCTGACCCCAGAGAGCACAATGCCCTACATGATGGCTCTGGCAAAGCAGTTTAATATTTCAAGACTAGATAAAGGGCAGGGTGATGTTTGTCAGAAAGAATTTGCTGTACCTTGCAAATAATATCAACGAAAGTTGTTCTCTTAATGCCATGAAGATAGAGAAGGCAGAGGCTAAATACTTCATTGCCTCTGTTTTTCTGTTTACTGAGGTCTAACTTAAGCCTCACTGAGCCACGGTTTACTTCCACAGTCAGATTTTACTCTACCCCATTTTGCTACTGCAATTAGGACAGAGCAAGTCCCACTCTTGGGCATTTCCCCTTTCACTCCCAGGAAAAGGTATGCAGACCCCAGTGCAAGGCTGTTCATTAAACATTTGTTATAGTTGCAGTTGGCTAGTAACTATATGCCTCAAATTAATTTTTATTATTCACTTCTGATTCAGTCAGGGCTCACAAGCCACAGCTGGCCATTAATGCTACCCTTCTTAAAAGGGTATATTAAAAGAAAATAAGCTGATAAGAATGAAAAGTGGTTTCTTGGCCGTTGTATACTCATTCTATAATGAGTTCCTTTGAGGTGACGTATAGAGGCAGGATTTGAACATTATTACCCTGGACAACAGCAAAGGCACAAGTAGAATTGCAAGACTTTTTTCTTTTGTTCCTATTTTTCTTTTTTTTTNAGCAAGGCTTTGAAAACCCTGCTGCAATTCATATATTCCAGAATAAAGTGAGCACTGCGGGTTTGGGACAAGTTAGCATGACATTTAGTTTGCATTAAAGCATCCTAGAAGTCATATGAAGTATATCATAACAGAGCATATTCTACTCTATTAAGCATTCAGGAGCATCACAGTATTCAGAATACGGATGAGAAGCTGCAATTGTACAAGACATTCCTCCTCTTACGACTGACCACTGAGTTGAATTCAAGCTGATCCTGAGGGAGCCATTTTCATTAACCTACTGTAGCTCTCTAATCCTATTCCTTGAATTTCAGACCACCACCACTACAAGAATTTATGACCTGCTGCCTGCACTTTGGATGGTGCTCACACTTCACTTTTTTCCTCAATGCATCCTGCTCCTCTGGATCATTACCACTGCTTCATGCAGCAACCCATCCCCTTAAAGTGGAAGCCTGCTCTTCAATTCAGTTCTTCATGCTCCATTTAATTCCCACCAACATACGTGAAGCTGGCGATGGTTACACTTGGCCAGAAACAATGAAAAAACACAATAATCATACGACCCAACCCAATGTGCAGAACTGAAAGCCTCCTGAAATGTACCTCCTGAAGTCTGGCCTGGATATGCAGCTACTAATGCTTTGCCTGAAACCTCAGACTAGGAAGAAATTCTAAACCACTAACCTTCAGCTCCAAAAAATGCCACATTTCCAGGCCAAAAAACTTACTGAGCAGCTTTTCCTCCGCTCCATTTCTGCGGGAGTGTCTCCGCCGCGTGATTTGCTCAGTTTTCGCCCACCTCATCATGAGACTCCTGACTGCTGAAAAGAACTCCTTCACTGAACTAATGAAATAAGGAGTCTTAAGTGCCCTGCAATCCTTTTTAGAAAAGGCTGTATCTCCAGATGAGTCTCAATTTCACAGCATCAGGGAACCGTGTGCCAACGTGCTGAACCGGAACGCCAGGGCTAGCAGGAGCTGCAGACAACAATGCTAACATCAGGGTTATTTTAGATTAGAGCACTTCCAAATCAATTTTGGATTTAAACTTTTAAATGCACTCTCCAGAAGGAATCTGCACTGACTGAGTATTTTCAAGGCTAATTTTCTAAGCTTGAATGAAACTCATTCTTATCTAAGAAAAAGACGCAACTAACCTTTGCCACAAAGGCTGGGTCACAGCTAGAAAACGAGGCAGACAACAGTCCTAGAAAGGAATAAACTGCCTAACTACGCATCCATAAAACTGCTAACAGAGACAACAACAACAAAAAAACGCCTTACTGATTCTGTTGGGAAGAGATTTTAAGTGAGACCAGAGGCTGCCAGGAGGTTTGGAATCCAGGACACTTCTCCTATTGCTGAGGTACCCCATTTCCCACAAGCAGTCCCATTCTAGCAGGGGTAAAGGAATGCTCTGGGATATTCAGGAGAGCAGGACTGCACTCCAGGCATGGGCATCATGCTGCAGTGGGATAAAGGAAGAGCTGAACATCCACAGCCTAATGGCAGTCTTTTTCCAGACTGAAACTCCTGCCGAATTAAGATAGATCCTCAGCACTCCACAGAAAAGAAAGTGGTTGTGATGAGAGAAGAGAATTTGTAAGACAGATGGGAGAGTTAAGGTTAAAGTTCAGACCAGAAGCAATTAAGACGGGTAAGAGTGCTCTGCAACTTGACACAGGTTTGCTTTGTATTCAGAACTTTTCACTAGCATTAAGCATCTTAACTTGTGTATAGAGAGATTATAATTAAAACCTGACAAGTTTAAATTAGCCATTTAGAAAAGGTTCTCCAGAAAGCTTTTAAAGTAGACTAAACATATCTATTAAAATGGAAGAAAGGAAAAAAGAAAAAAATCAGAGCCATTTTCAGTTACAATAGTTTTCCCTACCTAGATATTTCAAGAGATTAGACAAATTTGAAATCAAAGTTCTGCGACTGTCCAAAGCCACTTAACAGGGGGGAGAGAGAGGAAGCGTGGCAATTAGAAAAACCTTTAAAACCCCCTCTATTTAATAGACACAATCCTCTGGATGAACATAAGCACTCCAGAAACCCCATTAAAAA
>WAAG01050949.1:68991-94746 GCA_013390105.1 Tichodroma muraria
AAAGCGAGAGAAAGAGAGAGAGAGGGGAAAAAAAAAAGAGATCCTTATTTCTCTTTGGGATTTTGAGCACTTCAGGGAGTGCTCCATTATGGTTCCCCTGGGACGGGGGAATTATGTCAATCTGCCACAAGGTGGGCAGTTAGTGAGGGAGGCAGCCTGGGAACTTTCCCCAGACCATTCCAATTAAAACATAGGAAGTATTTTCACCTCACACTGGCTATTTAGATTAATTCCTAGTGTTTAAATGCTATACAATTTTTCTATGAGTTCAAGAAACTGAATCTAAAGCTAATTTGCTCTGTATCAAAGGAAGGAGCATATCCACCAGTGTCAAATGACACCAGGTAATTTATTCCCCTTTGAAAGAAAAAAGCTACAAATATTTTGATATTTCAAGAAAATTTTCACAGACTATAAGTATCCATTATTAACCAGGTTTGTGAAAATAAAAGTCATTACGGGCAAAGCTGCTGCAAAGTCCACCTTATTACTTCCAAATCATATTATATTCTTTCTTTACCCGCCTCGCCTGTTCATAAAGCAGATGCAGTCCTGGAGAAATATGGCTGGACATCTAGCTGAGGCACAAGACTCAAGGCTTGGTTTCCTAGCACACACATCCAGCCCTGCCATGCCCTCCTCTACTGCCCAGGCCAAGCGAGCAATCCCAGCTGGCTCTTGGCACACCTTTCGGTAAGGAAACACCTTCAAACATTTGCTTATTAACCTAAAGAAGCTCTACGTTAACCTGTTAACCTAAGGAAGACCCTACATTATCCCTAGCTCTGACTGCTCCCAAAGCCACATCAGCTGCTCTCAACCTTCATTTTTAAAGCTCTGGAGCTGATGTTTTCGAAGCATGAAGTGCACGATATGGGTGTTTGGACAGGCCACAGGGTGCCCTTGTCACAACCTGCTGCATGTTGAAGACTCAGAAGTCCCACGACGGCAGCATCCTGCTTTTGGGTGAGAAAGGAAGGTGGCTAGGTAGTGGAGGAGCAGAAGACAGCACAAATGTTACACGAAATACGGTGCAGACACAAGCACTGTAGTTCTTCAAAGTAAGAGAGAGCCAGCGCCTGTCCCTGAGAAAAATAATCAAGCTGCAGCAGCAATGATCGCTCTAAACCCATGTCGTTTATCTGCAGCCTACATTCACTGCCTCCACATGCAAACTGTAATCCTTTTCTCCAATCTACCTCAACTCTACTGCACCCCATGCAGCACCTCTTTTCAGAGGAGTGTCTAAATTATCTAAGCACAGGAAAAAAGAATGTTACTTTAAACCGAGCCATGATCTGCCACAGCAGAGCGTGAGATGAGTAATTTGTTACTTCAAGTGCTAGGAGGTCTTTTATTTTTTTTTTTTTTTTCCCTGAGTGCAAACAGTATTTGAAGTGGTAATGTGCATATAGAAATCTCAATTTACTTTGCTTCATTTTCATAGCCCACCAGTGTACTTATTACTAATTCACAGTGAACCTAAAGTTTGATGAGGGAAAACAACACCTGCTCCAGACCTAATGGAAGTGTGAGAATGAGGATTTCCAAAGCTCAAGATCCATTTGGATCCTTAACTGAACTGCTTACAAACAGGAATTGGGTGAAAAAGAATAGATATCTGCTTTTCAGGCACCCTAAATTCCAAGTAAAAATATCTATCCCAGTTTTGGTTATCTGTAGCAGCAATTTCACAGCAACTGCTGAGTGTGCAATTGCCACACTGCTTTGAGAGAATTAAACAGCAGAAGGCTTCTCCAGAGACTTCCCACTTCTTACGTGGGTTCAGCCTTATTTTCACTTCCTTCCCAACCCTAGGGCAGCTGAAATCCGTCTCCACTCCCAAGCAGGTCCATCAGGCACACCAGAGGAGGGCAGATACCTCCTCCCAGCGCGGTAGCGGGACCATCGCTGTACCCTCCACTGCCTGTCCCACCGTGCCCCTGTCTGCCCCTGATGGCAGCTGCCTGGGGCACGGCTATTTTCCCCTGGAAGCTCCTGGCAGGAATTCCTCTCCCAGGTGAGAACCTCTGCTCCCCTCTGAGAAGAGTTTGGCTCAGTTGTCTTGAAAATCTCCAGCGGTGACATCTCCCTATAGTTTTCTCCTCTCTCTCCCAATTCCCTCAGCCTCTCCCGTGGGTACCACCAATAAGACGGCTCTGAAGTGAACTTGCTAAGCACTCTCTAGTCTGTCAGTAGGACTGCTGGCCAGCTTTGATGGACATGTATCTTGTGCTCAAAAGTCTACAGCTGATCTCTGACCTCTGGGAAGCAAAAACTTGTCACTATTATATGACATCATCGATGACATGAATCAGGTACTCCAAAATATTTAATTTTAATGAGCTCCATGACAAACTATTTCTACAGCCTGAGCAACCAGAAAACTTGAATTTTTAAAAAAATATGATTCCAGGGCTGACACTGCATGCTTTTTGTCTAGAGACTCCTATACTACAACCATAGAACTGGAGGGTGAAACATTTCCATCTCCAGAGAGAGAAGTAAAGCCAACAGGCAGCACGACCTAAACAGCCAAGAAAACCAGGGAAAACCCTTCCAATGCATGAGTGCTCTGAGACATCCTCTCTCTATGCAAAACAGGCACCACTTCCATGCTTGAGATCTGCCCATCCCTCTCTCCAGGATCAACCCTCAGCAATAACAACAGTTCATCTGCTGCTGCGAAGGTCAAGGGCTCCGCCAGCCCTCCGGAGATTTGAGCTACTGGTTCCACAGAGTCTGCCAGTATCAAACCTGACACTTAGATTAGTAGTTGCTCCCCAGACATATCTAATTTCCCATTTCTTCAGTTTCTAGTGTCAAAATACACTTGTGCAGTACAATATGCAAACCTCCACTGACAGTATCTTTTCTCTCTCTTCCGTTGTGGTGGAAGGAATGCCTATTTTTTCAGAAAAAAGTTGTACTTTTATGTTAATGTTATCATACTCATATACCCCTGAGCTCATGTTTTTGTTATACAGCATCAAAAATGGTAAAGCTGCATTCCACAGTTATAACCACATTAACAGCAGACAGAGAAATATTTTGGAAGTTAGCATGTAAGACAGATGCTCTGCATTATAAACACCAGAGAATGATCAGTCTTTGATATGCAGTTCATGGATGGCTTCGTCACAGCTCCATTTGGTGGCTTTCCTTGAGTCAAACCACTGCAGCACTACATATCACCCTGGTAAGATCTGAACAGCACAGGGACCTGCACGTTCCCCTCCTCAGAGGCCAGTGAAGAGTTAAACCAAGGCACCGCTGCTCCACATTCCGCATGACAAGATCGGAGCAAACCTGTGTCCTTGCCTCTTCCACAGCCTTAATACATTAAAACTATTACTCACTTTTATTCATCATGAACAGGGTTTGCCTCATTTTTATCCTAAACTGTGAAGTGGCAATTTCTGCCAGCACTTCTGCAATCCAGATCCATCCTCAGACACCCATGAAAGGCTCCTGCCACATCACACAAGAGCCACTGTCCCTTTGTTTTGGGATGCCAACATCTTAAAAGCCTTACAAGTAGAAGGGGCAACCTGAGTAACTTCATGCCCAGCTGCAAGGAATTTTTAACAGGGAAGGAGACAAAATGAAGCTTAAAGGGCAGGTATTAAATCTCATCAGTCCACTGTGTGCCAAGGCTATTAAGAAAGCTTGGAATTACAACAGCTTCAAAACCTACAGACCTGGTTCTCCAAGGCTACATATTTAAGTAGCTTGCTTAAGACACACATGCTGGTGTCATTCAAGATGCTTTTACACCTTTACATGGGTCCAAGCTGCACAAGCAGCCTGCACACAAAAGCTGTTCCTGCACAGCACATAACACACTTGTGGTGGAGAACAACTTGTCCTCGTCAGCTCCACTGGGGCAAATGGGCACCAGCTTTGTTCCATTAACTACAGTTATTGCGTGGCTGCGCCAGTTCCTTTCCCTCTCCCTCTGTATGTCAAAGGACAAGCCATCTCTGAACTCTGGGACTTCTTATAAAACTGCCATTGGCGATTTTTGAGTTCCATTAATTCAGGTACAATTCTGCAGAAAAAGCCCACGTTTGGATGCAGTGCACCTTGTAAAGTGTCGAGCGAAGAAAAAGAAGCCACAGCAACACAGAGGCTCAGGCCACAGAAATGGCAAGAGGATATCAAATGTTGCTTTAAGTGCTGAAATATTTGTGCTTTGAAAGAAAAATGCCTTCAGGAATCCCAGCAGGAGTCACCTCTATGTAAAGATTTCACTTATAAAGGGACATTTATTCTCAATTAATAGACACGTTTACATTTCTACGTGTCAGATTCAGCAGAATACAAAATGACTGAAGGCCTAGTATTTTGCTCTGAAAACAGACATAAAAGGAACTAAAGGTGACAAAAAAGAAAACAAAAAGAGAAAAATCCACATTTTCTAGGAGACATATGATATCCTTTAGTTCCTTACAGTTCTGAAGCCTGGTTAGTACAGCAAGGCTTTCAAAATACAGATTTAAACCTGCAAACAGTAAAGGGAAATGCCACTACAGCTCCTCATGAAATTAGGTGACGACCACACTGAGAGGCAGTAATAGATCTTGATCACATCCTCCCATGGATTATTAGAGAAACCTAATGTGGCAGAACACTGCATAGTAGGTTTCTGGAAAAATGAATAGCTAGAAGTCTCAAAAAAATTCCCACTTTGCCAGCAAAATGTATATAATGTTACTGGATTTCAAACATCTGAAATAAAAGGAGATAGAGAATGAACACCTTCATCTTGTAAGAAAAAACAGCTTGTTTTGGGGAAAATCTAGAACTACAAGGCCACTTCCATGACATGTTGTAACTGATGCACCAATAAATTCTTCACACACACACACACACACACACACACAGGTTGCTGGAGGCACAGCACATATATGGCCAGGACTGACACACAAATGTTTGTCACTTGTGAGCCTCCCTAGGGCTAAGGAGAAAAAGACCACATTAACTCATCCACGAGAAGGTAAGGATCATATTTTTTAAAAAGCCAAAACAGTACAAATAAAAGTGAGGTACTTAAGGCCCAAAGGCATTGCACTGCCCAACTCACCCAGGCAACAGGTTGTCTGTGTGAGATAAGAGCATCAAATCCTTTTTCAATCCCTCCAAACAATGTATGCATCTAGAAGAACAATTTTACTCATGTTCACTCTCCTTTCTCTGCTGGAAAGAGCTGCAGACTGTTTTCTTTACCAAAAACTGGTCGGTTTCGTCGTTGGGTAGGTTTGTTGTGGGCATTCTTTGATATTTTCTTGTTGTTGTATTTAAAATTGAGAACTCCCCACTGAAAACGAAACTTTCCCATCAAGTTACAGAGGACTTCAAATAAAGCTGCCTAACCACCAATTCAACTATATAAATCTACATGTTGTGGGTATTCCCACCCAACGGCCTGATGCTAGCCCTGTAAATAAATAATTCAGTACTCAAGTAATAGCAGCTAAATTTAAAAAGCACCCACAAAACCAACTAGCTTTAACTGGAGCCTTCAATGCCCAGATTTGGTTTCTTGGACAGGGTGGGAAATGCAATTTACTACCGGGGGGGAAGTACAAGTGCTGAAAACCAATTCAGCAATGCCTCCAAGTATGGAAGGCATAGTCCCTCGGCCCAGGGGACCGGGGATTTGTGGGCTCTGCCACCACCTCTGGACTCACAGGACAAGCCCACCCTAAAAACCCTCGGGAAGAGCTGGAATGCCAGCAGCTTCCAGTTTGGATTAAGCACTGCGAACCAGAAAAATCTCAGATTATAGCTGCAGTTCTGCCACTGACTTTATGTGTGACAATCTGTGCGCCTTTGCTGGCGACGGGGAACCAGCAACGTCAATTATTTCCAAAGATTTCAAGTGGTCTCCAGCACTGTAAAAAGAAGCACCAAGTTGCCTTCTAAGTGTAAATGTGCTGCCAGCTGCAAAAGATTTAACATAACAGACTACCCTTACCTTGTCCTAATATCGTTTATCAAAGGCCAGGTAGATTAAAGAGATTAAACTTTCTGGAGTCTTTCAAAACTTCCATGAAGTTCCCACACGAGTTTACAATTTTTTTTCCTACAAAAAAACCTTTGGAAACTGTGAGGTGCTCTGGCAGATACAACGTAGGTGTATCTTACCAGCAAAAAGGCAGTTTTCCCTCCTTCTAAATGATGGAAAGTCAATTTCCATCATAATTAAACCAAGGCCCTGTAACGTTACTTTTAGTTAAAACAGTAAACTACTATAATAAAAGTGTACCTGGGGAATATTTAGAGAAAGCACTAATGATTTCTTCCCCAGTGGTTAATAAATTCACTTCCAGATCAATTTGTTCATGATAGAAACTTGAGAGCATAAACAGTTACACAAGCACATTAGAGTGTGTCTTTCTCAGTATAAATGATTTATTACAATGATTAGCAGCACATAAACAATTTAAAATACAACTCTAATTAGCTTTTTGGAAGAAAAGGAGAAAAACCTTCCTGACTCCTTCTACACATTATGTTTTACTTTCTAAGTGTGTACTTTTTAATTAAACCCAAATGTCACAATAAATTTAAAGTGTTTTATTACCACCCTGGCTAACTAAGCCATTCATGCAAACACCCATTATATTAAACCAGATGCAGGACTGAAAGTGGTTGAGGAGAGAGGAGAAAGAAAGCGGGGGGGGAGGCAATTACTTCTATATTTGACAAGAGATTTGTACAAATGTTTAAAGACAAGATCTTTGGCAAGGTTTCTCTGTTTTATCCAGGAAGGCCGGCCAGCTAATTGCTCTTTAATACCTGTTTCCAAGTTTGAAAGCTTCACACCAGGTTAAACTTTCCCCATCCAAAGCATAAGAAGGGGACAGGAGAAAGGCAGGAAAACCAGTCTGCATGAAACCACGTACAATCCACCACAAACAGCCAAAGCAAACCGTGCCTCCACCTGGAGATGCATACACCCACTTCTATGCCTGGGGAGAGCAGAGGGGTAAAGACACATCCCTCCTAAAAGCTTTGAGACCTCTCCCACAAGGCAGCTGACAACCAGCCCTTGCTGTTCACGATGACCCTCCTGAGTGGGATGAAGGGCCACCTCCCTTTGGCAGCGTCCAGAGGCGAGGTGGATGTGGCCAGTCATCCCAGACAGCTGCCCCACAGCCCAGGCTGGTGCCATCAGCACAGCGAGGGACAGCAGCAGCAGAGGGCATTTCCCTCTTACCTGCAGGGAAAAGGGGAGGGAAAGGCTTCAGGTTATAGGAGCTGAGGGGCTGTGAGGGAGGGAAAGAGGGAGGAAGAAGGAAACCCTGCCCTAGAACCTCCCAATCCATGCGGTGATCCTGAAGCCTCAGGGCCATTCTGCAGCACTCTGTTTTACTGCTTCCTCAGCAGCCTGATCTAAACAGGACAGATTTAGCATAGTTCAACAAAAGCTATCCATTAAAGAAAGCAGCTGTGATTATTAAAATAGGTTAGAGAAAATGGGCACGGTGCAGATAAAGCTTTTGACCTCAGCGTGCAGCTCTCTCAAGAACATTTTAGCATAATTTATCTAAATTAAAAACCAAACACCAAATTCCAAAATGGCACAAAAAGATCGTTTAAAAAATGCGATTAAAAAAGCAGGTCAAGGGTTGGAAATTAGTAATTACTACTACAATTAACCAAAATCAGACAGAGACACATGAATTGTGCACATTACTGCAGTTCACGTCAGAAAGGCAAATGTGAGCGGAGCGCAGAAGAAAAAGCCGCGAGTTGCAGAACCTCTCGTATAATTAACCTCTGCCACAGCAGAGGACCTGCTCTTGTAAGTTTGCGTCATTTGTTTCTAGAGAGAAGTGCTGCCAGCTCCTACACCCAGCTATCATGCCACGCTCTTCACCAGCAACCCAAACTCCTTGGAAACCAATATTTTGATTTTCTTCCAGTCCAAGATCTTAGTGCATCTTCACCCTATTAGCAGTGCGCTTGCCCTTCACCTCCTATTTTAATAGTTCTGAAAAAGATGAGAAAGGCCAACATCTGAACATCCTGGTATTGAGAAGAGGTCATTTGCCAAAAATGCCACCTGCTAGAGTCCATATTGTTTGAGACCAAAAGCCTATTGAGAGCTGCAAAGAACAAAATATAAAGGTTTTCTAAAACAGACTACTTAACACTGGATGGAGACAGAAATACTCTGTATGCAACTAACATCCTTCAGATGATTTTCCTTAGGTTTTGGGGGGATAAAAGATAATTTAACAATTAGCACTTTGTTCCCACTTCAATCTCAGAAGGGCTCTTTGTGAGCTTCCTTGGAACAACTCTGAAAGAGCTCAGTGGGAAAGAACAGACTGACTACTGTTTTGAACTATAACCAAAATGAACTATTCTCTAGGTCCTCCCTTGAAGCTATCATCTACTTTAGGTTAGATGAGGGAAATCTAGGTTCAAATCTTATTCAGGCTCCAGTTTAATTTTGAGAGCTCAGAAGGCTCCACAAATCATTTTAAGTTAAAGTAATGAAAATAGGTGAACTTGAGAAGGTGGACAGGCACGAATGATCTCTTCCAAAATAGGGAAGAATCCATCTGTTCCCTTTTAAAGTGCATAAAAGTCTTTGTAGCAGTAATGAAAATTCAGGGATGTAAGTCATGGACATCATAGCAGTCTATTAGAGAGAGGACTGGGGCTGTATTACAGAATACTGTGAGCTGTGGTGATTATATAAAAGGGATGCAGCAAAGGCAGCATAGCAGAGGGCAAGTCAAATGATTCAAGGACTCAAGAATCTCAGCTTTTCAGAAATGGAGGGAGAAATGAAGATTTCTATCTTTTGAAGAGGCAGGATGAGTACAGAGCCACTCGGATGTCTGTGAGAAGTGTGAAGATGAAGGTATAAAGCAGAAAGGGCTCCTCAGACGCAGAAGGCAAACGGCTGCACCTCCAGGTTCGCACCACAGCTGGAACAGGGACAAACAGGCTCAGCCCCAGCTCTTGGGAAGGTCTCTGCATTCCCTCTCTTTGCTCCACACACCAAACCATCCCCTCCAGCCACGCAGTGTGAGGCAGGAGCAAGACACAGCCTCCAGCCAAGCACCTCAGCTGAGGCAGAGCTCTGAGGGTACGGGACACCCTGGCCCTGGCTGGGGGCTGCCCATGGAGCCTCTTCCATTCTCCAGCCTCTTCTCTTTCTCCAGCTCGAAACAGGGGCTGGCTTCTGCTTCCCAGCCCTGTGCCAGCAGCACCATCAGCTCCCTCCACACTGCTGCCCACAGGACAGCCACAAAGCTGGAGGCACTGAGTGCTTGCAAGAACTCTGCTACCCCACAGCAGAACTGGACATGAAACCATCCTTTTGAGCCCTCTGCATGGGGTGGTGGCACAAAGAGGAGAAATGCTACACTCACCACCTCCCAGTTCTCTCGCTGGATCTGGCTCCTGTGAGGCACCCTGTGCCAAACCAGCCACACTTCACGAGAAGACTCAATATGAGTTGATCAGTCATCATATAAAATAAAGACCAAATGTTGAAAAACCCTTAAGTAGCTAGAAATATTCTTCTGTGTATATCCTAAAAATGGCAGGTTTCACATCGCCTCTTTATCAGTTCTTCTGACTTGGAGCCAGTATTACCAGAAACCCACAAAACCCCCAGCATAGCCTGCATGTCCTTCTCCTTGGTGACTACACTTACCTCCTCCAAAACACAGAGATCCAGTTTACATCCACATTTCCAAAGACACTTATGTGCTTTGTCGGAAATCTCTTTGCTAATATTTTTAAAACATTGCCATGTACCTTATTTGGTTTGTGCATTGTTCCCAAATTGGTATTCCCTATTTTTGAGGAAAAGCACTTTACCAAAATACATAGTATATACCAGAGTAAATCAAGCAAGGGAGGAGGTGAGGATGACATATTAAATTGCATAAGTGATACAAAAAGCACAGCCAGATTAGCATTTGATGCAGTATAACACAAAATCTTATTCCCAAAGTAAACTGGAAACAGACTGTCAGCCAGCACCCATGCTGATCTGCCCTTGGGTCTGGTACTGAAGCAAGAATCACATGAACTTACACGTTTGGGTTTTTTTTGCAATTCAGCATGTAGCATTCAAACTGAGATCTGGAGCCCAGACTTTCACTCCACCATGGATTACCAAAGTGCTGCTACTTTGTGAAAGTTATGGTACTTTCATTGCATTTCTCAATCTTTTTGTGGATGCTTAATTCAAACATTCAACTTAAAGGCTATTTCTTACTCTTCTCTAGGCATATACTGACCTACACAGCAAAGTACCAAAAAAATAAAAACACAAACAGGATAAAGTCCTGTTGCATTTTTCTTCCTACATGATGTCTTAGTGATTCCTTCCAGGACACAGAAAGCATTTTCAGCATTTATTTCATGAAAATCCTGCTATTCAGCACCCACAGGATGTGCAAACCCTTTCCTTCACTGGGTAGGCATCTCTCCTGAACTCGAGGGTAAACACTTAAGTGGAAGGAGTGCTCTGACAGCTGGCAGGGAAATGCTGAGTAAACACAGCCCTGCTATCAACACTACTCCTTTAATGACGAAATCATTCAGATGCTAAAGTTGCCTCAAGCGCTTGATCATGATATGCAGCGTGAGGAAAGTTCAAAATCAACTCCTCCTCCTGCATTCTCATACAACTTCAAACAGTAATAGGCACTTACCTGGCTTGCTTTACAGATCTTGCTTTGATAAGCAAAATTTTAACTAGGTTAATACCATTTGAAGAGTATTCATTTAACCGAAACAGAATGAGACTTGTCACACTGTTCACAGCTGGTACTGTAACAACTCTCATGACCCTCCCTTGTAGCAGAGACCAGCGTAATCATCTTCACAACTGACTTGTCCTGTAGATCTGATAGAAACTTGAACCAAGACCAAGAAATGTTTGCTTTCTTTGATGACCATCATGAAGGAGCATTCTTTGGAGAGTCAGTGCTGCAAGCCCACAAGCTGAATGAGAACAGCACACATCGAGAAAGCGTAAGTACAGTTCAGGATTTGGCAAGGGACTTGTCGAGCTCAAATTTTTATCTACCTGCTTGAGGTGGGAAACAAGTCCTCATTTGAGACTAAAACACTTGGAGCCTGTGCAGTGACAAGGAAGGAGCCAACCACCCTGAGCAGAAAGAAGACAGGATGAAAGGAAGCAGAAACAAACACTGAGTATCCAACAAGTCTAGCACGGGGGCTACTGCAGCATGTCCACAGCTCTTTAGTGCACCATTTAATGTGCACTAAAAAGTTTACAGTGGCAAAAGATGGTGAAAATATTTGTCTCAAGAGGCAATCAGAGCTCTGTTTACTGTACAGAAAATGGATTCAATTGTGTACAGTGAAACATGCCACAGCTAAACTACAGTGACCGCATGGCAGCAGCCCCTCCAGCCTGGGAGCACATGTGAAGTGAGGACTGTTAGTCTCTGGTGTCATTTTTCAAGTCTTGCAGATGGAAACTGTCTGAATCATGGCTGGTCACCTTCAGCAGATATCAAAACCATTCTCTTTTCCTCCACCTTGGCTGGTGCAGCTGTCGCCACCAGCTCGCTGAAGATCCCACCAACACATAATTTTCTTCTGAGAGTGACCACTGGCAAATTGCAGCTCTGGATGTGAGCGTAGCCAAGTGCCCACGAGGAACACAGAAATTGCACTGGGCACAATTAAAGCTGAGCAGCACATTACTGCAGCATGGCCTCTCTGCTTGCTCTAATTCAGAGCCTGTCAGCATTTCCAGCATCTCTTCTTCCTGGATTTGTTACAACAGTTGCAAGACAAAAAGAAAAAAGCAAAAAACCACCAAAAACCTAAAAACCGCTAAGGTTTTAGTTTAGCCTGTGATATTGGCTTACAGCCACATTGCACTCACCCCAAGACAACCCAGATGAATCCCTAAGAAGTTGCTCAGGGATATCTGATCTCTTTAACACAGGTGCACCAAACTCTTGGGATTGTTCAGTTGGGATGATGATGATGATGCGCTGATGTTTCCATCAAACCCCAAGAAGGGCCTCAGTGCTGTGACTATCACCAGGAAGGTCTTCAGCATACCAGACATCACAAGGGGCAGGAAATCAGGAATCCCCACCTTCAGCAAGATGCTCGCTGATTCACACTAGCTGGCCCCTGTGTCCTGGCTGAAGTTTTAATGCTGGTGGGGCACCTTCCCCGGATGCTCCATCATTTTGAGGAGCCACTGGCTTGGTGAGGAGGCTGACAGGAGGTCAGGAGCCCAGCACGTTTTCTTTCTATAAGGTGCTCAGCAGAACTTCCACATGACAGGCTCCGCTGCAGCAGGAGCAGCAGCAGCAGTGCCTGCTTTGGTCCAGACCCTGATGGAGCAGGAATACACCAGTCTGCAGTCTGGCATTGCTTCCTACTGAGGCCATCATTGTGTGAGGCAGCTGTATTCAGCAGGACCTTTTTAAAGGTACTCCAAGACTAGCAGCTGCAAGTGTGACACCACAAACCCCACAGCCTTGTGTGAGTCAGAACCATTTATGTCATTCCCACATTAATTCATGACGCCTTTGAACACTGATGCTCACATGAAACCAGGTTAAAAATCTTCAATTCCTGAAAAAGGAGCAGTGATAATGCTGCGCCAAGCTAATTTTATTTGGCCGAGGGTTTATTTTCCCATTCAAAAGAGCACTCTGCTGCCATTTCCACTACAAGCAATCCCATCTCATTATGGCCAAGCCCATGGGGTAAACTGTGCACAGGGGAAGAGAAGGAAAAATTTTGTGATACTTAGGAGCTGCACTTGCTGAAGAACAGCTGCAGCAGTCAGTATCCCAAGCATGCTACCACAAGAATTATGTTTCTCTCCCATCCTCCCCAAAGTGTTTAATTCAGGGCAGAAGGGGTAGAACGTGTTCACCTTTGAGCTCCCATGCCACAAGCAAGCATATTCATTCAGCTTCCCTATTTAACTAAATGGAGTTCACACATGCTGCAGGATAAAGTTACCTCTTGCCATCTGAAAGCAGTCCAATCAATGCTGTACACAGAGAGTAGCATTTGAATCAGCCTTAAGTTAATTCTTAGTCGTCGAAACTCTGACAGCATGCTGACCCTTTCAAGTCAACTGGGAGCAGGCAATCTTTGCAGAAGATCCTCAGGCCTTTAATCAGATTCTCAGTGGGTTTTAAAGAGATACTACAGCACCAGTTTGTAAACATCTCTCTAGTGAAAATAAAGATTACTTCTGACCTAGCCAATTACTCAGTCCCAGAAGATATATCCTAGAGTTATAATTGAACGAACCATAGGGAAAGAAAATGCATTTTAGGTAGGGGGTAGCAAACCCAAATCCCAACTTAGGATGCAGGCAGCACTGTATCCCACAAAAAGATCAGACACAGAGTGCAACGATTATAAAAAAAGTCCATTAAATCATCTAGTCCTTTTTCCCACCATGGCAAGATTGCTCTCTTGAGCATACAGCCCTACTAAGAAGATTGCAAATTATCAGCTGAAGCTCTTCCTGAAAAGCAACTGTGATGGGGAAAGACCAGATCATTATTTTGAGGAGATCCATAATATGAGATATTTGTTTACCACATCACAGAGAATCTGGGGTGAGATGACAGCTCCTGGTAGCATGAGTTTGCTGCAATACGAGTAAGGAATGAGAAAGAAAATGCTGAAGAAAGAAAACAGAGGGCCTGTGCTCAGCACCGAGACTGTCAGAGACATTAAACAGTCTCTTGTTGCATTACTTTAAAACTGTGCTTTAGCATGAGGAGCCACTGCACTCCATTGTGGAGAGATATAATTACTGATTAAAAAAAATAATTTCAAAAAAAGAGTTATTTATTCTGGAGCTATTACAGACTAATATGTAACAGACACCATTTGATGGGCCGTAAAGGCTCCCAGGGCCATTACAGCCTCACAGGTCAGGACCTGTTTGAAGGTTTTAAAGTTTGTGGATCACTGCACTCAAGCTGAACAGCACAGGCAACACCTGCACACAGAAAAGCTAGGGGAGACTTCTGGGAGCAGCAGCTGCTTATGCGTTTTCACACTCAGATCAAACCAAATCACATCACTGAAAAGAAGTTCAGAACCTGCAGACATGGCTTTTGCCATTCTCATCAAGGAGTTCACCCGTAAGATTGTAGCTTGTGCCTTTTTCTTACTTATTTATTTATTTTTAAAGGGAGCATTGAGGAAGAAAATGACACTATAACATCCATACTTCCCCATCAGGGCCCCCCTTCTATTTTACTTTCACAGGAAACTAAAATTCCCAGCCAAGTGACAGGTTTATAAAATTTTAATAGAGAAGAAAAAGGTAACCTCAGGCAGGATCTTACGTGCAGACTTTCGCCATAAATGAACGTTCATGAAAATACAGGGGTTTTATGGAAACATTGACAGAGCTTCACAGGCTGTGACATAAATGCCTCAACATGGACTGATGAGAAGGACTAGCGAGTCCCAGCTCCTGCAGCCAGAAGCTATTGCACCATCCCTTTCTCTAACCCAAGGAAGCCAGCCTCATGCCTCCACTACCCTCTGAGGAAAGCAGATCTAGAGACCAGAAGCCCAGAGGCTTTTAAATTGCTAGCCTAGACACATTTTAGCCAACATTCATTTCCAACTACTTGTTCTAATGTTTTGGGGTAAAAAGTCCACTTTTCTTTCCTCCCTAGTGTTTCCCCTCCCAGAGTGCTTATCCAGACCAGTCAGACTTCATTTTGCAAAGGCAGATGAGTTGAAGCACAGAGTGCTCTTCATGAGCATCCTTTCTGTCCCTGCTTCCACATGGATTTACTGTCCCTCAGCCTGAGGGATCTGCAAGTTACCCACAGCAGACAAAGTCTACCAGTGCCTCTCTCCAGCATTATTAACAGGAATCATTATTAGCAGTTTCTTGTTCAATTCATTCCAGGATTACATTTTCCATTTTACCAGCTACTTCGCACCTCAGTCCTTTTGAGGCTGACCACCATCTGTCCAAGCCACCCTTTTCCTCCTCTTCTGCCCTTTCCAGCTGGTGGCAATTCCTGCTTGTAGATGTTCCAGTGATCCCCAAAGAGATCAGCTGGGGTTCCTGGGCTCCTTTTCCTACTGTTCTGAGCTTCATACAGGAATGAAACCAAGGGGCAACAGCACAAGGCTTCAGTCCCACTTCCACCAGTTACTTGCACCACAAAACCTATCAGGGGTGGTTTTATACCATCAGGAATTCTGTCCTTAGTGCTCACAAAGTAGGTACCCCACCTCTGTACTAAAAGGTCATCTGAATGACTCCTGTTGGAAAGCAGAATTCATGGCTTTGGTTTCAGGATCTAAAACTGCTTCTGGAGACAGTGACGCTTGAAGTTCATTTCCCCTCTTCTCCCAGGTTCGAAATAGAGGCATTATTTCTCACCCACAAAAAAAGAAAGGGGTGTCACAAGGAACAGCCACATCCTGTTTAGACTGTTATTTCTTAAGCAGCAGCAATCTAAGAGCAGTTCTCCATAGCTAAGGTAGCACGGAATCAGAACAGTTGGGAAAATCTTATATAACAATCCTGTACAGAGCTAAAGGAGTTTGTTACTTTTTGCCAGCCGCTGTGTGTACAAGCACTTCCGGAAGTCAAAATTCTGCCTCTAGAAAACATGAAGCTTCTTAAATGAAAGAGAAATATGGGTAGCCAGGAATGGTACCTGTGCCATAGATAAAACCAGTGGTTCTCTCAAGCATGACAGAGACCTAAAGTGGCCAAGACCCAGCTCCACCCAAAAGCTCCTCATGATCTCTTCGGAATTTAATTGGCATTCTTTTTAGCACACACACGCAAGGCAGATTAAAGAAAAACCCAAACAGTGTGCAGGGTGGAAGCACCATTACATGGTATTAAAATGTCAGAGGTTTGAGCTCTGTGTTGGTTTAGTCATGAGTTACCAACAACCACTGATGGCAGACACAAAGCTTCCCTTAAATTATTAAGCATAAAACAGCAGACTGTAATATTTTGCTAAACCAAAGTACAGACACAGACAAAGATGTCATTTCAATATTTGAAACCAGCAAGTTTAATTTAAAATAAGAGCAAACCAATAAGCTCAGAAAATAGCAATGTGTGAGAGGAAAATTACACTGCTAGAGAAAAAAGTGGAAGGACTTAAGAAATTTATAAAAGTAATCTCCAAGTGGAAATTAGAAATCAACCCCTAGAAACAGAATAACACAAAAGAAATATTACTGTCCACTTTCTAAATCAATATAACACTGCTACACGACAGAATTACCATGGTAACTCAAGTAAAAAGAATAAAGCAATTCTTATTATTTCAAAATAAAATCACAGCCTGAAGCCCAGCTTTTATTACAACTGCTGATAGATCGCTGGCTTGTATTTATCTGAAATATTGCTTTTCAATCAGCTATTTTATGAATGTACAAATTTCACTGAGCAGCCCACTTAGACCAAGTGCTCAAAACCTGCCCCCCAAAAAACTAGTCGAGGAATTGATTATATGTATGCATACTTTTTTTTTCTTTTTTTAAGGGAGCATTACTATATATATATATATATTCTTTTCCCACTCTACCCAAGTTAAAGAGAGATAAGGAAATGAGCGAGGGTAAGTCAAAACCTTGTTTAGTCTGACCTCTTTAAATTCCAACTTAGATTCCCCTGGAAAAACAACAACAACAACAAAAGCAACAGCACAACAGCAGCAAGGAAGAACAAAGAGGAATAACAGCATCCCCCAAACACCGCAGCCCTGCACAAGGGCAGGGAACGCGTGCATCAGGGGGCGCGCACAAACACACACACGAGAGGAGGCACATCTGTTCCCTCCCGATCAAAGGCACAGAGAAAACACTGCCTCAAAAGCAAAGTTGCTCAAGGACGTTTTGACTTGCCCTGCTGGGTACTTCAGACTTTTCAAACATTTGTTTGTACAGCTTGGAAAGCGCATCAAGCTCAGGACACTTCGTCTGCGTTCCGAGCGCGCTGAAGGCACCGCTCAGCCGAGCTCCCCCACGCCCCCACGGCTGGTTCCACCTTTTAAACACATTAGTGCGGGGGGAAAGCCAGCAGACCACCTTCTGCTCTCCTCCCCCAGACGTTCCAAAGAGCATCGATCGGCACCTGAAAGCAACAGTCGGACTTAAAAACTGCAGGCTCCTCCTCTGCCGCGGGAGCAGCCGCAGAGCAGCGCTGTGCCGGGAAGGGGCACGGCGCCGGGGGCTGCAGCGACCAACACACCCGCTGGCTGAGGAGCTAAGGCACCATCCACCGAAACAAAAAAGGCCGCCGAGGAAATGCCTGTAGACTATCAGGACGTTTTACAGCACAGCCTTCCCCCGTTTTTTCTGCCGCCCCCATGAAATGGAAGAGGGGGACGAGACCGACGCGCACAGGCGCGGCAGGAGCAGGAGGGGAACGTGACCAATGCTCATAATTATGGCAGGAAGGTAGGCTAGAGAAGGCTTTTCTTCAGCAATTTGCAATTGCTTGGACTGGACCTCAGGGATGAAAAAGCCCCACAAATTGAAACTGCCAGTTGAGAGGGGATCAATAAAACTGCCCCCAAAACAGTTAAGGAGAGCGATTGCTTCAACAGCACTCTGTCCTTCCCAGGAGATCCAGAGTTATTTCTCCCTTCTTCTGCAGAGGTCTGATCACCCAACCCAGCATGGGACAGCGGGCAAGGTGGGAGCCAGGCCCAGCAGAGGTACAGCAGAGAGGAACAAACCAGGGACAGCTAAAACACAAAAGTCCACCCATGCCTCATGGGAGTCAGGCACATCCCACAAATATCCAGGCCTGAGTTCCAGGGGATGATCATTTGGGGTGCACAAATTTCTCAATACTGGCAAAATGCTTTGAGGATTAAAAGCAGCAGTGATATGCCAAGTATCATAGCTGGAAGTAAAGACAAATGCTGCAACAAGAGCAATGTTGCCAGCTGTCTTTTGTATTAAAATATTTCAGTGTTGTTAGAGCTGCTTAATTTCCCATCTCACTCCAAGTCCAGAGGAACTTTGTGGGTTGCTAGCTTTGCCATGCAACAGTGACATTGCTCATTATTTTTAAAATAGATTTAGAAGCTGTGATCACACAGCTCAATCTAAAAGTAAGCACTGTTTTTTAGTATAATGTGGTCCTTTGCCGTCTACTGCAAATGGGTTTAAAAGCAGTGGTGGAAACAATGTGTGCTTAATCTGAATGTGGACTGCAGAAAGGCTGCACACTCAAATATCCTGTTTTATGTGGTATCTGGTTGTATTTTAAAACACTTTTTAGAGACTTGGAGCCAGCTGAGGTCACAAACAATCACATACAGATTAAAAAATGGGAAGAAGCTGGGGGGAGCAATGGGGAGCCCACTCTGGCACACTGAAATAGGACTCTCTAAATATCACTTGGTGTTTCTTTAAAAGAAAAACTGGCTGAAGTAGTAAGCTTCAGAGAAACAATAAATGCAGAGGTGGTTAAAGAGTTTTTATTTAAATAAAGTCTTGCCCCAGGAGAAGGAAGTAGAGTCTTGAAATACAGAGATAGGATTTTACATGTGCTAAAAGCATCAGTGTGACACTTTTTGGAGAAAAAAAAAAGGGGGGGGGAAAATACCTTCGTTGTTATACACGACAAAATAGCAACTAAATGTTTGCTTTGATCCCAGCGAGTAAAGGGTGAAGCTTTTAGGCAAGGAGCGGCAGGTGATCTCAGCTCTTCTGCAAGTCCTAATGCTCCTAAAAGCCACTCTTCCAGTTTCTGTAATTGGGCATCAGTAGTTAATGTAGTATTGACTGCATTACATGCTCCTGTGCATCCTCTCACTAATGCCAATTGCATCACCTTGTACATTTACCATATTGCTTAGCCAATAGCTGTTAAAAGCAATCCAAATCATGAATCATATAGGAAACTTTTAGCAAGACACGACATCCAAAGGAGACAATTTACAGTTGAGTTAATCTGGGTACATTAGCGAGACATGGATTCAGGAAGACAGACCAATTTATGTTACTTTGGTTTTACCCTTTATTGCTTTGTATAGGCAAATGAATGGAAGGGCATGGAGTAAAAACAGATATAAAGGAGGCCTTTTCAAAACAGATCTCCATTCTGTGCAGACAGGTCAAAGGGTTTGAGACTGATGCTTATTTAGGCTTTCATAACCGTAACAGGGTACTTACAGAAATCATTTTCCACAAAGGAGTGTAAGGATAAATATATAATGGATCCTGAATAATGTTCAGTACCCACCCTCACTGCAAGTACATTAATGCAGAAACCTAGCTGCTCAACATTACCTAAGGCATGGTCTGTCCAGGAGTCACCTGGCACCAGGAATGCCAGAATGCCAGGAAGAGGCTGCACACAAGGTCCCAGGCAGGTCTGCTCAGGAGCTCAAGGCAGGAGGTGTTCTGGAAAAGACACCAAGGCTCACCAGCTCAAGTCAGTCCTCTGCTCCGACATCTCTACCACATCACTCGTGAACACACAAAGTCCATTCTTCTCCTCCCCACCTGCCTTGAAGAGATTGCATCTTTTTGAAACGTATACCCATCTCTCTGGATCAGAAGGAAAGGATACAAGCGATATTGCTTAACCCACTTCAGCTGCCAGGTAGGGCCAACCAGGAAAGAAATTAGGAGCGAGTTCCCTCTGAAAAAGTTCATTTTATAGAACAATTTCACACTGGATGCTTGACCAAAAGATGCATAGCAAATCGACACAGCCCTTTTCTGCAGTTCTGATCAAGCTTGGTGGCATCAGTAAAATAGAGATGGGAAAAAAAAAAAAAAAANAAAAAAGAAGGGAAAAAAAAAAAAAAAAAAAGACAGCTAGGAAGTGTGCTGTTGCCTCAGCTTTTATGGGTTGTGAGTAATTTGCAGTGTTTGTGGAGGGGAAAAAAAGCGGTAAAGGAAATCTAGGGGAAATAATGGCTCATCAGCCAAAAGCTTTACAAAAGAAAAACTGAACTGCATCCTTAAATATTGGATTCCAGAATACTGGAAACTCTGGTGCTCTAAGCCTAGTTTAAAAAAAGATCATGATTCCCCTTTGAAAAGCTTCCAGAAGTCCCTTCGAAAGAGTTGCACATGCAGGGAAAATGCCAAAACAAAACATTTTCACTAGCTGATCAATTTAAACAGCTGTGGTAAAGCTGCAGCCACTGGCACCATCATTAACAATTTAAAGCATGGCTGCTTTTGTCTTCCTTCCCAGTTACATTCTCATTATGCCTTTTTATTTATTAGAAACACAGTCCTCCGGAATACATTTCTATATCTCAGATCCATAATAAACCAAGTAGGAACATCCCTGGCTTCTACTCAAATGGATGTTGGCGAGAGGGTTAATTGTTTAATTCTGGTCCAAGTTCTCTGCAGTTCAGTCATGAATATGCAACAATCATCCACTTTTTCTTTAAGAGAAACTAAAACTGTTGATATCGGTAGTTTAAAAAGAAGACAAATAATATTTTCACTGTCCAAATCACCCTTTCAGAGTTTGATTTGAATGCAAAGAACTCTGAACACTGGTAAAAATTTGAAAATGTTCAATGAAATTTAAAAACCTTCTAATAAGTTTGGACAAGAGCATCCATTATCTCCTTCAATATGGAATGTAAGTAGTAGAAAGTAGTTTGCAAGAACATTCACTGGAGAGTTGAGCATCTGTTTGCACGAGTAGCACCCCGCATCGTGCTTGGAAACTTGGGCTTGGGAAACTTGTCCGTCCCCATTGGAGGGCAGAGAAAACACACACACACAGAGAACTAAAAGAACAGTAGCTGTGGTGAATTCTTCTCAGATAGGTTTAATTATGTTAATCTAATTACAAAAAAAACAACTTTCATTTTAAAACACCCTTCCCTCCACCCCCAAGTCTTCAGTGAATAGGAGCTACATTCACTGAATAAATCATTCCCTGGCAACAGTTATGCACATTATTGAAGTTGGGAGCAGTGATTTCTATACGGTTTAAAACAATGTCTATGTATTCTAAATGATGACAATTCTGTCCAATTTTTAAAAGATATAGACCCATTAGAGTTTTATAGTTCAGCATTTAGCAGCATCTGCAGTGCCTTCTTTATTCTTATACTGCAACACTTAATGCTTGATACCATTATTCTGATTTTGAATTGATTTCAAGTAAAATACCTTATTTGCCATAAACTTTCATATTCTTTACCTAAGTAGGACTCCTTGCAGATGCAATCAGTCATAATGCTAAAAGAACAGTTTGCCTTTAGCAGAAATGTAATAGTTCATGCTAATGACAGCGAAGCAAAACTTTGAGCAGCAAGCACATTTCAAACGAGAATAAAACCATCTCTAGACACAATGCCTGAAAACCTCAAGAAAGCCTCCAAATGAAATCAATTAATCCTCCAACCATGATAAATTTCTTAACCATTTAAGAAACGTATTTCAGACTCTGCTGTGACCCTTTATCACCAGACCTAATGGATTACTTTATTAATAATGCACTGCTCTTAAAAGGAATTTTTCTGAAGATTCTACCATAAGAGAGCATTTTTGGAATGGCTATGACAAACAGGCTGACATGTTCACGTTGTATTTATTAAAGATAATAAAATTTAACACTAACTCCAAAGAAGACGAATTATGTTCTGCTGCCAGGGTATCAAGTATACTTTCTACTGCATTAAACCAAAATTAGAGCAAACTGATTTCCAAGAACAAGCTTCTTCCTTTGCCCTATTACCCAAGCTGAAAAATGTCCTTACACTGTTTCAGCGCTTGTTATGTCAACCAGGCAATTATCACGTGTCAACAGCATCGGGGGATGAAGTATGATGACATCCTACCCAGATCCTTCAGCTATCTAGTCTGAACAAACACTAGGAACTATCTGATAGCCTGCCATCCTCCTACACAAACAGTTTGCTCCTCTTAGGCCTGCTACCTCCTTTCATTCCTTCCCATAGGATAAGACTTCTTTAAATGGGTATCCATCCATCTACAGTAGCCTCCATTTCTTGAATAGGTTTAGGCAATTACTTTACTACCCCATGGTTCTGCCATGCTTCTGTATTTGCCACTTCAGGGGCAGAGGGAACCTCCAGGAAGAACTACCTCTAGCTCCGCGCTTGGTCAGCTTTGGAAACAGTCCAAATGGTTTTTTGGTCCTTTATGGCTGAACCAACTCTCATGTTGTGCTGCAGCATGTACACCGATTTTATTTAGAATGCTTCTTTGACAACTTTTTATCTCCTCTTCGTGAATATATTAATCCACTGCTGTACTTCTGAGTCACAGAAGGACACTGTGTCATGAACTAAAGCCAGATCAAACCTCCAAAATCACACCAAAACCGTATGTGTGAAGATCAAGCCCTCAGGAAACCAACAGGTAACTCAGGTAAATAGGCAAAAATAAGGTCTTTGGTGACCTTTATCAATCATTTTTTGAATAAGCTGGTGTCTGGGAAGATGTGTAAGGATTCTTCATACACTGTAAGCTAGACACCGTGGACTATGGAGAAGGTCCAAGGTAGAGTGGCACAGGAGGTGAACAGGGAAAAGAGAGAGAGCTTCAGGAACATTGGGCAACAGAAAAGTTAAATTCCAGGTGAGGAAAAGCCACCGTGCCATCTCCCTTTCTCTCTCTGCATGACTCCTCAGTAGGTACACCTGAGAAAGGTACGCTCAAAGGAAAACAAGATACCAGCAGCATGCAGAACAGCTCTTCTTCCTACGTGGCACAATTTGTACCTGCTGTATTTTAGTGTGTATAAAGATTTTCATCTGCAGAACAGGATCGCTTGGACCTGTGTTGCTGGAGATAGGTATCTCTCCATATCCATCTACCTATCTATAGGTACATCCACATGGCAGCTGGCACAGTCCCCTGTGAGGTCAACCCTGCTGTCCTGGCCAGGGTGCTGGGGCACAACTCCTGTCACTGACATCATACATTTCTCTGCTTTTCTAATTGCAAATGCTGCCATTTTTATTATCTGTGAGGGGCAAGATGGGCTTTCACATGACAGGGAACACAACTGCTGTACTAATCCAGTTTCAAATTACCTAATATTCACTGCCCTAAACACTTCCCATTCCTAAGACCCATTCTCCAACCTCAATGCACACAACCACTGAGTATCCATATTTTTCTTTTCATTTTTTAAGAAACTATGACATTTTCTTTCTATATAAAACCAAGGTACATGTTTAATGGAGTCCTCTGATATGTTATTTACTCAGCCTACTCTTGTGATCTGTTTAATCAGAGTTCTGCTCAAAAATACAAAGGACCCGTGATTTGGGGTGCTCCTGTCTATGCAAACATCGGGATGAACACACAGCTGATCTGTGTTGTTACAAGTGCACACACACTCCACAATTTGGTTGAAGGATGCCACGTCTGGTTAACACAGCACAAGTTAGCTGAAAAGGAAACTTTCACCCCCCACACACATAACAAAGAGCCGTGATTTCTATTAGTGCATTTCATACCATACATGCTGATTACCAGGCTGTGCTTCATTGTTAGCAGAGATTACAGCTGGGATAAGCTGCAGCTTTTTCCTAATTGCTATTATGATGACTGAATTTTTGTTTTGTGTCAAGCATTATTCACACATTATACTCCAAAATTTGATCCCTCTATGATGCATTATTGATTCCATGCAGGCAATCATACTGCTGCCAATGTGAAGAATTAATTTGGGCTATTCTACTTGATTTGCATTGCTCCATCATAGCAGAACATAGTTCTGTAGGGAGGCACAAATTGAAAAGGGAGATTTAACAAAATACAGAAAATGCTGCCGCCCTTTAAAAGAGATGAATCCTAAGGAGGGGGAAAAAAAACCCCAAAAAACCCAAACCCAGCACAACACGTGTGGTCCAGAAAGAAATAAGGTCAGTCAGCCAAATTCATCTTAGTCAGAGGAAGGTTACAAGAGTAGCCTTATGCCTCTAATAAAGTAAACTAGCTTGCTTCAACTTATATTGCCAAAGAAAACAACTGAACACCTCTGAGAGTGACACTGCTTCAAAGCCTTTGAAACCCTGTTAGCTTCATTTGTTTTCCCAGCATAAGCAATACTCAAGCACTTAGTGTGTCTTTTATCCACAGGCCAGTCAACTGCAAAGCTGATCTAGAAGATGTGTAACAGATGCTCCCCATCTACTCGGGTTTTTTTTGAAGTTCTACTGTGTTAACAAAGGAACTTATGAGATCTTAACAGAAATAAAGCCTGCCGTTTATTTCTTTCCCCCACAAATAAGATTATTTCACAGTTTTGGGAGGTCAACTTAATTAGCACAGAATAAATTCTGAAGGGCATGACAACTTATCCAGGGGCTTTGATCTCACATTGGTCAGCTCTTAGTCCAAATCTGATTGAATCTGCATACAAGGGGGCACTGATAATGATGCATTTCTGCTTAGTCTTATATTTTAGTGTCAAGTCTTTGTCAAAAGCCCACATTTTTTCATTGTCCCAAATGCTCCATGAAACCTTACACGCCCTCCTAGAAACTAGATTCAAATCCTACGTGCATGAACATGCCAGAGTGAGAATTTTACAAATCAAACTTATAATGAGATAAGACCTCAAAATACTAAGTCTAAAATATTCCCTTTTTATGGGAGGCAAGGAAAGGAGAGTGGAAAGAGAAACTTTAGCAGAAGATTTCTGGTCTTTCAATAGTCAAACCTTCCTAATTATTCTCCAGCACAGTACTAGTTCAGTTGTAAAATACCAGAGGACAGATATGGGTTGTAGAATAAAAATCATATAATTTCAACTTAATAGCACTGAGCAGCTTTCAGTACTAGTCACAAAACAGGGTTAGCGTGACTGCAACACAGGAAAGTAAGTGACTTTGAATTACAAGTTATTTTTCTCATAAATATTTTAAAAAACAATACATATATTCAAGTAAAATCAATGCTACTGCCAAAATGCCCAACTTACAAATTCTCCAAGCTCTTTTGCTCCCTGTGAAAAGCTGTTTCCTGTCTACAGTCTTACAAATAGTCAGTGATTTCTCTTACTTTCGAATGGCAACAGCCTATGACTTTTTTTTTTTTAAACACTTAAAGAGGTTTCTGAAATAAATTTTAAAAGATGAGGGAAATCCATTCCATGGCCCACTTCATTCCTTTATAGAGGTGGAGTGAAATAAGGAGATAATAGGTAGAAATGCCTGTTAAAAGTGAAGACGCAGTTCCCACTTTCCACGCACAAAGTGCCACCAAGGCGGAGGTCCTTGGCAAGAGGCAGCGCCAAGGATGGAAGTCCATGTGGATGGCTACAGAAGCCTTCTGCTCTGCCTCAGTTTTAATCCTTGCTTTCAGTGTACAAGCTATGAGGGAAGCCCTAAGCCACAAAGCAGCCTTAGCATTAAAAAAAAAACAACAACAAAAAAGCCAGCGTTAAAAAGTTATGATTGGACTTACCAGCTTCGTCCCAGAAACTACTGATGACTGAGCAGTTAAGTTGCACACCCTGGCAGGCAACGTGCAAGAGATAGCATCAGGTCACTCAGGCTACTAACTAACACTGTCTGATATTCCTCACATCAATTTGTTGCCCTTAAGCATCCTTGATAAGGACTAGTCAGCTTAAAAAATAAGCATATGTGAAGTCCTAAAATCAGTCAAGCTCTCCTTCAGCTTCATTCATGAAATCACATCCCAAATGAACCTCCACTTCTCCTGTTAACAGAAGGGAGTAAATTCTTAGAATAAACCAATGCTTTTTTTTTTTTTTTT
>WAAG01050949.1:126076-128576 GCA_013390105.1 Tichodroma muraria
GGGTGGGGAGCACGAAGCAGAGGATATGAAGGCCATCCCTTTTAGACAGGCCTGTTTTTATACATGCCTGTTTACCAAGGAGTAAGAATAGACAAAGGGAGAAAAGGTCTCCACCTTCATAAAAATCATGAAGGCTTTGGCTGACATAGCACTGGTTTGCTCCTGAAACAAATTTTGGGCACCATTTAACTTTGCTCTTGTTACTGTTGATGTAGGACAACACTTACCTTCACTTAGAGAGCCAGCACAACATTTTGTGTCTTTTCTTCTTCCCAAGTGAGTCTTCAGTGTGGGATTTACATGGTGGCCAGAACTTATGCAGCCTTTTCCCAGCGGGATATTTCTGCAGTAATATACAGATCTGAAAAGATAAACCATTTATTCCCATGAAGAGTACCTAGGGAGTTAAAAAAAAAACCAACAAAATGTTGTTACATTCTCTATTATTACACTTGGTATGTTGTTTGGGTTTTTTTCCACCAGGCCTTTTTTTCTCCAGCTGTTTTCATATGAACTGTACTCCTAAACTTCCAGCCGTGATGGAGAGGGGACGTCAGCCTCTGCTGTCTCTGAGGTTAGGCCACAGAAACTGTGCTTATTTCCTTCAGGGAAGCAATGCTGCTTTCAGCAGATTTCACACTTTTTGCAACACGTGAGTCACCAAGTTGACTTTTGCTTAAAGAGCATACAGAGTTTGCAGAACTGTACATATATAAGCTTGTACTCAGTGATTAGAGGAGCAACAGTGTTCACTGCAGAACAACATTCAGCTGGACAACTGCGTGATAAAATGACCTAGGGGGGGACTTCTGGAGTGGGTTTGGGCAGGAGGTAGACCCCTTGCATGGTGGCATTCAAAGGAGGAGATGAGAAGTTTAATTAATTCAAGGGTTCCAGGTATTTTAGGAAAGGTTTTTACTGACTGACAGTAGGACAATGTTTGCATAATTGCCCAAGCATGCAGCCTTTGAATAATAATATTGCTGTTCTCTGAGATACACTTTGTTTTCAGAAGTGACCTGATATCAGCAGAAGCAAAAGACTCAATTTCACAGTTACTTCGAAACAAAAATAATTATGGGAATGCACGCAGAAATTAAATTTGTGCAATTTGTGCTAAGAAACTAAACATCCCCTAAAGCTAGACAACTTCAACCATTTCAGATTGGTTATCCTCTCTGTATCACTATTTAGGCCTGAGATCTCTTCTTCATCTGTTCTAATCCCATTCTTTTGCTGTCTTCCATCATGCTGGAGATATTCTAGGTCTTAGACAATGTGTATATCAAATAAATGTAATTAAAATGTAACTACAACTATCTTTTTCATTTTCCTTATCACAAAAAATAAAATTACATATTGAACCCTAACAAACTTTATGGATGTGTTTCTCATTTTGAGTCTTGTGCAGTATCCATTGAAGACAAATAGGATAATTTCCCATGAATACAGCAAACGCTGGTATGAATAATACAGCAGCATAAATAAAAGCCTGTTTAAAAATTGCAGTAATGTGAGAATCTCTTTGACTGAAGATGTGCAACCCCTAAATCACTGAGGAACCTACCCATCAGCTTTCAACCTTCCTGATAATGCCACCCAAAGAAACAGAAGCTTCTTTTCTCTGTTCTATCTGTATTTTGATCTGCCTAGAAAGCAATAACTACAACTTATCTTTCCATACATTTATTCCTTCCAAAAAGAGCAAACCACCAAATGGCCAGACAAGCCATTGTTAAGCCATTTTTGGGGGATAACCTTCGGAGGCTCCTGAGATTTATTTGTTCACCTTATTTGGCAATAGTTCATCAGTAAAATATTTCTGAAAGAACAACAGGGCATCTTTTTCTGGTGCTGTAAGTGGGAAAGCAAACCTGGGTACCAGAGCTCCGTGTCTGTCCTCTTTCCTTTAGTAAGTAGTTATAGCACCACAAGTCCTGGCAGGCCTGGGGAGTGTCACCAAACTGTCCGTCAGCCAGTGGGCAAGGATGCGACAGTGACTTACAACCGGGGGGAGTGAGAGAGACAACATTTACCTCCAGTGCTGAGCAATCAGGAGAGATAAGTACTGTAATCTGTGTCTCTGCACAGCAACCTTGGCGATGTTCAGTTCTCACTGGCACTTCCTGGGCTTCCACCGCGTGACCAGGGGTGGAATGTGCACCTCCTCCACTCCTATTCTGTCCCTATAAAGAGCTGCAGATGATGCTGTCCTCTGCCTCAAGGTTGAGGGCCAGTCTGCTGATGCCATTTATGCCATCAACACCATCAAGGAGGAAAATGTTGCAGTAGGTCTGACCAAGTGTTTAGTGTGAGGTACGCTCAGTCATCTGCTCAGCCTGCTTCCATTCCAAATAAGCTGGTAGGAAGTGAGGGGCAATGAATCCTAGCATTTTTTCGCTCTCTTCTGCATTCCTCACCCACCTTCATTTCATAGCTTTGCTGCAAAGAGCTGAAGAGAAAAAGAAATGGTTTGAGTTTAAAGCTATATTTGATAATG
>WAAG01050949.1:131076-139270 GCA_013390105.1 Tichodroma muraria
GTCAAAAAGCAAGCTGAACTGGGAGTTAATGGGACTCATTATGTCGGCTGCATGTTAGTAATGTCTCCTTCTCTTCCAGAAAAACAAGCAGAAATAGACACAGAAAAGCAAAACCCACTTAAACAAATGCCTGTTAAAATCCCTGTGAGGAGAATGCATTTGCTCTGAACAGACACAAACACATCAATTAATACAGTGGAAGCCACTTATACAAATACATGTTAAGAAATAAACTGGAAAAAATGAGGGAACTTCAGACAAAAGATGTCAGATGCTGTTGAAAGGAATAAATCTATTTAAAAGACAACATATTTTTCAAATGCAGAAAGTCAAAATAGAAGGAATAATAGGAAGAATACATCTGAAGAATTAATGTTAAATAATAAAAAAAATAAAATCTTTCCCTTCCTTCTTCTTTTCCTCCTCCCAAAAAAAGGAATCAAGATGAGAGTTTCTTTAATAAGCATTTCTCTGTCAACTTAATGAATACATTTGAATGACTTTCCCTATTCCCTGTTCCTGTCTCATTGAATTGGTCAGACAAAGGTCTAATTTGGGAGGTTTTTTACTTAAAGGAGCTCTTTCTTTCTGATACTTCTTTTGGGCCAGCATGGGTTCAGGATTTTCCACTCCTTATGCAATTCACTCCCTCTGGTCCCTTTCTTATTTTAGTTATTTCAAAAAATGTTAGGATCCACTTGTTAGTAGAGGTTCCTTTTTTACAGCTTCCAATCTGAATAGGTGCCTACATTCTCACATTCCCTGCAGAATTCATGGCAGTTATTGTACATGTGCTATAATTCATACAGGAAGGATCACAATGTGGCTTTTCACCAGAATATGTTTGTGTGCATTTTTCAGGGCTTGTTTAATGCTTATTTAATTTCAGGGTTTAAATTAATCTGTATTAGATTTTTTTTCTGTGTGCACTATGCAAATGCCTTTCAGAAGGTCTTTCTTTAGACTTTTAGACTTCCCACTCAAATTTGGTGGATTAAAGATTCCATGTGTCCAAATTTGAAGGGAACATCCAAATGTCAGATTCCTTTAGAGTTTCTGTAGCAAGTAATGAATGCCTTTTGTTGTATCAGCCCTGATTTTTCCGGGCTCTCTCCTGCTTCCTTTCACCAGCCTCCTGTCCACTTCTTTGAGAGTTTTCTCACTCTCCACCCTGGCAAGCCAACCTCAGTTCCCAACCAGCTTTCTGCTGGTGTCTCTCAGGGGTACCGAGCCGTACATCAATGATCTGCATGCCACGGGCATTCATTAATTTATCTCCTCGGCACCTATATTAGGCATGGAATATTACATCAGTCTGGCAGAGAGAGAGCTGAAACAGAGACAAGCAACTGAGTCACTCAAGGGCACTCAGAAAATTTGCTCAAGGGCCAGAAATCTCATCCAGGCTCTCATTTCTTAAACACAGATAGTACTGGATAAGTTTCCTAAGTGGTCCTAATCCACCAAAAAGAGCAAGATACAAATTCAGACATTCTGACGTTGTGCCTAACCACAAAATACCAGCATCTTACTATGTGGGCTATCTTTTCTAGGTCTCCAGAAGAAAACAGCTTAGCAACTAATAAGTAAGGCCATTAAAAGCGGATTAAGTTTGAGGAAATGTGAGAGATTCTTTCTGTAAGGGGCAAGGAGGCTCCTGAGCAGAGACTAGCACTCCACACTCACCTTTCTTATTGAAGCTGACCTAGTTATTAACTCTCCATTTTGAAAAGGACACACCAAAGAAAACGTGGAGACTGTTGTGAGATAAGAGCTGGTCAGAGGGGAAAGGAAAAGATGCATTAGCACAATAAAATAATTGGCCAGGCAGTAGCATTGCTGGAAAGGACTGAAAGGAGCCCTGGATCATGAATGGATCAATGAATCAGCAATACTGTTACCAAAACTAAAGAGTGAGAAGTTTGCAAGGTGTAAACAGAATTGTCATGTAAGAAAGGAAGCGGAGAAGGAAAATATGTTCCAATAAAAAGAAAACAACCAGGGATAGAAAGCGTGTCTAATCTTTCAGGTCTCTCCAGCACCATGTCTCTAGGATGTTTATAGCATCTTTCTGCCCTTAGGTAGGTGCTGGTTAGGGGCAATCTGGATCACCAAACTAGAACTATAGAAAGAGTGAAGAACTCTGTTTCCTGATTAGAATTCAATCATAGGATATCTGCCAATTCTATTGTTTCTGTAGTGCCTTCTAAATGAGTCCACCACAGATTTATCTGAGCATGTACTATTTCTAAAAGATCAAAAGCTATAGATCCAAATATTTTGCTTTGAAAATAAGAAGCCCTCAAATTTTTGTTTCAACCAGTTTATATCGCTTCACTCTGCTTGCTTCTGGTGGTTTCTTTTTGGGCACGTGGAGTGTGGCAAATTTCCCCTGGAGTAAAGACAGCAAAACTCCAAATGTGGTGGAGACAGAAGATATGAAGAATTACTCACATGATGGAAATGTGTCTGTCTATAGTTGGTTCTTCTGACTGTTACTAAGGCATGACTGTCCATGTGCCGTTTGAGCTGCAAAATAGAGCAAAGGGAGTCATAGGAATAACAAGACCTTCTGCTTCTAACAAAAATATTGCTGTTTTTTAGCAGGGAAGCCCTCTAAAATACCTGTGCACAGCACTTAGCACAATGAGCCCTGGTCTTCAGTGATACAACAGTAATAACTGTCAATAACACTGTTTATGGACATTTTCTCTTTTCAGCAGCATATGGGTGCTTTTCTAATCCACAAAGGCTATAAACTTGAACTATTGCACTACTTCTAAGGGCAGAAGTGAGACCAGAGATCAGGCAGATGAAGCGTGTCTATTGTGATTTATCTGCTCGCTGCCACCACCACCTTCTTTCTGCAGTGAAGCCATAAGGAGGGGATCACCAGTGCTTAACTAAAATGTAAATAAGTATAACATCTTCTGGAGGCCCAAGCAATAATCCCATTCAGCAAGACATAAAAATTGGTATGACTGGGAAGTATAAACCATCTACACTTCCTTTATAGGGCAGCTATAGGGTAATTTAACAGGGAAAGTACAGCTTTTGTTCTTTGAAAAATCAACCTAAGATAAATTAGGAAGAAAACACAAACATCTATGGTAGGAGAAAATCCCACAAGTCCCAGGGGATAGTCCAGCCAGCCTGATGTGGCACAGGTCCTCCCCTCCCCAGACTAGAGTCCATAGCATTCATGAATTTTTTGGCTTCTGTTAATCTCCAGTAGTTTAATACACCATATTTTTTTCCCCCCAGGACAGGCTGCCTTCCACAGAATGGTCCTAAGGAAAGGATGAAAAAACCACCCAAATCTAGTAGTGCCGTTCAGAGAGAAAAGGCAAGTCAACAGTCATAGAAGAAAGAAATGTCATTGAAATTTTGTTGTGTTGAACCACTTAAATGAGATCATAAGCTACTATAATATATTGATTTTTTTGCATTTCATGGGAGGATACCATTTGAAGACAGACATTTGAAGACATTTGGAGACAAGGTGCTTTCTATTTGCTTTTAGGCATTATTTAACACCAAGTTTTACCCTTCTATGTAAAAGCTGAGTTGTGTGCCAGTAACTTGATGAGTTACTTTTACTATATCCACAGGGATACAAAATGGTCATACAGCTCAGAGCTCCATAATGTGCAGTATTTTCTTATAAATTCCTGTGACCTACAAAAAACACTTTTGTATGTGAATATCTTCAACAGATTGATCTAGTTTCCCTTAATATTTTATGACCATGTATGTTTAACAGGGAAGATGCTTATAGTGACAATATTTTATACCCCTTAATTACGCAGTAAATATTCCAAATGCAACTCCATGGTTTCTTACAGGAAACAGCAATAGCAGTGGCAGTTACAAAAGTGAATGAAGCAAGGAATAGGTTATTCACTCCCTGCACAGAACAGAACACATAGCATAGGAAGAAACAGTTTTCTTTGAACTTTCAATAATGAAGATACTCATGCAAGTCAAACACATAGCATAGCAAGTTTCAACTGCTCAGGCTATAGCTGGCTTTTCCCCAGGAGTTTTAGTACCAAAAATATCCCTTTTCTGCTACAGTGTTAGTCCAGATCTTCATGACTTGTTTTGCTTTCAGCAAAGGGTATTCCTTTACCTGAACAACACAGACAAAAGAGGATGAGGTGCACGTGTTGTTATTTTCCACATGAATCACTGACACGTTGACTTAATTTCAAAGAGGATGGAAAAGCAACACTATGGAATCTAGCAAGATGGGCAAAGGAATATGAATTTGCAAAGACTTAATGAATAACCCTTCTGTAGATAGTGCAGGAAGTATCTGATGGCTGATGTTTTGGATCAAATGACCTGCAATCATGAATTCACAATATTACGTGCATTGAAGATTTTTACAGCGCTCAGCTGGTAGACTAGGATAGATAACTTCCAGAAAGGTGTATTCGTCCCACTATCAGTACTCCCAAATACATTCAATTTCTTGTTGATTTCAGAAAAAAAACAGCTGAAATTGACCGACCATTTTGAGAACTTCAGCTGAACTGTAAGCAGAACTCACTATCTCAAAGGTGAATTTGATCTAACAGGAAAGGAAAAAAATTTAAAAATAAACACCATCAGTTAGCCAAAAGATAATATATAGCCTATTGAAGGAGGGTTATGTAGAATAGGCCTAATCATCCCCCAGTGCAAAGAGAGCCCACTGAATTTGATATACCTGTCCCCAGCCGATCTGGGGGATGACCTGACTATCAGAAGAGTTTCTGGGGCTCTGGCCCTGAGCCTGGCGTGTGCCACAGCGAGACCCCCTTGCAGGGTGGCTGTGGCAGTTCTGATGGGAGAGCTGTGACCGTGTCTCCGTAAATGCTCTCTGTGCCTCTCCCTTGGGCCCAGCTGCTGTGCCTGGGGAGTCACCTGGAGCTGACAGACCAGGAGCACCAGCACCACATTTCCCACAGGAAGCTGCTCTTGGTGCCCAGGGAGCTCCTGCTGAGCTCAGCCCTCTTGCAGCCTCTTCCAGCGGGCCCCGGCGAATGGAGCCAGCTCCTGGGAGAGGGACTGGGGGCACACTGCTCTCCTAGGAGAAGTCCCAGGTGCCGCAGCAGGAGGGGCTCCCAGGAAGCACCCTGGTGGCCCTGGGCTCGTGTGGGTACATCAAGGCTGAAGTGTGTGCTTACAAACAGGGCCAGGGCGGCGGCGCAGGAACCGGGCTACTGTTACATGTTTACATGGAAGGAAAGCGGATCCACGAAGCAGCACACATGTTCCTCTGATAGTCGTTAAACAGGGATTTGACTGCAGATCTTCTGGGAGAAATCTAGCAGGAAAGAGCTGAGTATCTGCCTCAGTCTTGGCATGCAATAGTGCAGCTCCATTACCATTAGGGAATTCGCATATGTCTGGAATTAGGCACACTGGCAATCAAGCCACTTCTTTACAAATAACTAAGAAAAGGGAACAAACTGTTTGTTATCAAATTGATTCAGGCATCTGGGACACAGTGGGTGAATACTATTGATTATTTTCATTCAGGTTTTAAAGTGAATTTACTTTGGCCGACTGCTCTCCTTTCATATTTACTTGCCATGAACAGTCGAGTGATCAAGTTTTACTTACACAGATGTGACCTTGACCAAGTCCTTTTACCCCTTTGTGCTTCCATTTCCTCCTTTTCTTTTACCTGTCTCAGTTATAAACTAAAATAGATTGCATCTATCAAGGTCTACACCCAAATTAATTAGGCACATTGGGTCCTGTTTTCTCTGGGATCACTCCACAGAACCCTAATACAAATCAGAATAACAATAGATTGTGCAAAATGCGCTTCCAAGCCTCATATACGAATGATGTTAGTGGAAAGGGAATTTGAAATTCAGAGGTGACATTTGAGCCAGATGCACTTGCTTTCTTGCTCATCCAAACACATCTGCCCCGTGGTGGTTGAGGCCGTGTTGCTCAGTGTGGGTTACTTGCATCAAATTACTTCCCAGTGGGATTGAAAAAATAGGGAAAAAAATGTTCACAAAAGATTGACAAAACTAAAGTCAGCACAGAACCACATTCTGATCTGCTCAGAAAAATTTCAAGAGCAGAAAAATACCTAACTACTTTTACCTGATATATTACGTGAACATTACATGTTCAGTTGCACCTCAGTGCTTTTTTTAAACTGCTTGAGCAGATAGTTTATAAACAGAAGTAAAAACTATAATAAAAAGCCTTTTTTCCCATTTCTCCATGATGAGACATGTATGTGGCCTCCAGGTCCCTTGGTTACAGAGAGTTGAGTGTGTATCACTTTTGCCTCCTTTCTTCTTTGGCTCTGTATTTTTCCATACATTTGCAGGAATTAAATAGCTTGGAGACCTCTCCCTCAGCCAGCTTTGCTGAGGCTCTAGGAGAGGTTCAAGAATGAGTAAAGAGTAACGCACAGGGAACATACCTGTAGAATCCATATTTCCAAGGAACTCTGGCTGTGGCCTTGCAGAAACTGCTTCTGTCCAGGGCACAGGCACAGCACCAGTGCCAAGCACAGTTCTGTTCACACAGGTGTGGGATAATTTCTTATAGCAGTATAATTTCTTACAGCAAAGCTGCCATCTGCAGGGTCCCTCTTCACAACAGGACAAGTAAGAGGGAGTGGAGATGCAGAGAAAGACAGTAGCTTATGCCTCTTATGGAACAACACCAAAAATGTGCTTTTGGGTAGCCCAAAGGGTAAAAACCCTTCTGCTCAGCTGCTGCTCAGCAGTGAAGTCCCTGAGCACCCATTCCATGCCACTTACCACTTACAGTGGACAGCCAGTTCAGCCTCCTAGACCACAAATCCCAGGGTCAGAGAGAATACAAAGTCCTGAAGGGTGGCTGGTCTGTATTATTTAAACCCTTTACTAACAAGGGCCAGATTCTCAGCTACCATAAATTGAGAACTCACTCACTGAACTCACTCAGTAAACTTAAACCAGCTGAGGATGGTTTAACAAATACAACTTCTGAGTGCATTTACTCAGTAATGAAAAAGACAGAGAAATGTGCTTAGTTCTTGGGGCATATTTGGTTTGTTTTCCTGGGTTTTGTGTTAGCTTTTTCTTGGAGTTTTTCTTTTAGGAAGGAGGAGTGAGGTGAGAGGAATTGTCTTTGGCCTGCTTGGGAGTTGCAGAGCTGAAGCTGGGAAGCAAAGCAAAAGAGCACTTTAATAAGTAGGGAGTGCCAAATGAAATGCTGGTTTTTCTACTGCGGATGAAGAAAGCTAAATACAGTATTCACGTTACCTCAGTTTCTTCCATTGCTCCAGACAAAACCATTGCCAAGACAAAATAACCCCCTCTGCAATTGCATAAACTCTTCATGTGCAGTTATTTGTACTAGCCAAACAGAAAGAAATTAATCCCATTTTGAGGGCTGAATGTGTGGCCAGAGATTTCATTATATTGTTACCATTTGGGACAAATATGCAGGACGAAAAGAACTACTCTGCCAGGATTTCTGAAATGTACATTTAAACTTTAGCTCATGACTTCCCAGTGCCACTGTGAGGTTTTTTCCCAATGTTTCACCCTGGAGGCATCATGTTGTGAGTTCAGCAGACAAGATGCTACCATGACTTATACTTCATCAGATCAAAGGCATTGCATGGAGTGCCAGGGATGGATATGATTCTTTGGACTAATTTTATTATTATAACTCCACTGACTTCAGGGCGTTACACCAATGATGAATTTGGCTCATCATACGGCAAATGAAGCTTAGCATCTTTTGTTCCAAGTCTTCCTTTCTATCCACCTCCTCTGCTACCACCTGCTATTACTCTTTGGGTATGTTTACACCACATATTGCAAACAGCCATGAGCAAGCTCTGCCCACGCTCCAATCTGACAGAAGCCATGTGATTGCACTGGCACCAAGCCTGAGCTAATAATCCCTCATGAGAAGGATTTTTTTTCAGTGAATAGGATGAGCACAATGAGGATACATCTATCCATATAGTATCAACATGCCCAATGACTAATCTAAGCTGGAAATCTCTTTACAGGTCTGGAATCTTCTCCTTCCCTCTTTCTTTTTCCCATAGGCTGTAAAGAGATCTTGTACCTGCGCTCATAATCCCCACAGTCAGAAAAATGCTCCTGAGTGCTACAGAGAATTGCTATCTTCACTTGTTGGTGCAGGGCCCTTCAGTACTGCTCAGTCCTAGATA
>WAAG01050961.1:0-21937 GCA_013390105.1 Tichodroma muraria
GAAGAATAGAAGAAAGGAGGATGAACAGCGCGACCCCCCCTGACCCGGAGCGTGCAGCCCCGGCTTTGTGCGAGCCCCTTCCCCCCTGCGCCTGCCCTACAATCAGGGCAGCTGCCTGGAACGGGGCCGGCTGCCGTGGAGGAGAGGGCAAGGGGGCAGAGAGTAATTTATTTACTCCTCACAATGTGCTGTTTGAACGGACTCCCAAAGAAAACGGAGGAGGAAGCAACACTCTGCCAGGCGGGAGGAGGAGGGGGATGCGGGGCTGGGGGAGATGGTCCTAAATGGATTAAAAATTTACCCTGCAACCGTGGGGCTTTAATTGATACAGGGGGAGGGGGGGAGCGGTAAAATTTCCCTCTAATTGTATTAAAGATACACTAATTAGGTTGATTAAAAACAGAGAGGCTGTTTCTTTCTTTCCCCAGAAGGCCTAAGGGATGGTGATAGGGAGGGGGGAGAAGTGCAAACAGATTGGAGTTTAAAAAAAAGAATACAAGAGAGAGAAAAGTGCTCAGCCCCTGTGAGAGGTGCAGACCCATCAGCTGCCCAGGGCACCACGAGAGCAGGAGCAGTCACCCAGGAACGGTGGGATGGCCAAAGCTTCACCTTCTCCCCAGAAATGAGATGCCAAGGTGGCAAAATCACTCTCAGCAGCTCCAGTACCCCAAAATCCAGGGCTTTGTTCAGCTGCAATGCTCTAAGATAGGGGTTTGTATTAATTTTGGCCCTGTTTTGTGAACTTTGGATCATCCTTATCTACATCCTTATCTACACAAATGTCTGTAAATCCAGTGGGTAAATAGATGTGCACATATATAAACTTCAAAATACAAGCTGTACTTTTGCCCCAAAAAGAGCGAACCTAACGCAGTGGTTTAACTGCTTAGTTCCCCCCAGGTGATCCCAGCCATTAGAGAACGAACACACTGAAAGGGAGAGGATGGGCAGGTTCATTTCCATCACTAAACCCTCCCATTGCAGGTGCTTTCCTCCTCTTTCCACTTTCTGATCTCATTTCTCTGATGCCAACCCCCAGCCCGGAGCCCACTGAGCGGGGTGTGACAACCCCTGTGAAACCCTCTGTGAACTTCTTACCTGGGAATTCCTGATTTGAGAAGCCACCTTACCTTTCCTCTTTTTTTAAGAAAGACAGAAAAGTACTTTTCACCCTGGGGAAAAGTTTCCCTGTGAAAGGTTTTATTACTCCTGTATGAGGCAGTTGCTAATTGATCTGTCAAATGGCCAAGCTGTAAAACGGGAATGGCAAATAAAGAGCTGTGACTTTAAGGGAGATAAACAATATTGTGTTGGGTTTTTTTTTTTTTCCTTCCTTCCTCTTCCAAATGACCATTTTATCCTTAGTCTGAAACCACGGGATGAAGGGCAAACTCAAATTGAGGAAGGAAGCTTGATGATTCCTGATGCTTCCATTACTGCATAATCAAGGACTAAAACTGCAATCAACAGAACCGCCTTTGCAACCCAGCAGCTTTCAAAAAACTCAAGTGAAAGGGAGATAATTTTCTTTGTGGGACTTTATGTTCCTGAACCACCACCTCCCTTCCGCCTTATTTTCTTAATGTTTGTTTAGGAAAGAGAAGTGGAGGGCTCCAAGGAGACAGGCGGGCTTGGGTGAGCAGAGTAAAGTGTGGTTTAGGAACCTCTGAAGGTCATTTATGCAGAGGTCAAGTGCAGAGTGAAGCAGGGCAAAAGCATTGCAGCCCTGAGAAGGCAACGAGTCACCAAAGAAAACCCTGGAATGGTTTGGCTTGGAAGGGACCTTAAAGATGATCTCGACCCAAGCCCCCTGCCAGGAGCAGGGACACTTTCCACTAGACCAGGTGCTCTGTGTTCGAGCAGCAAAAGTGCCGTATTCCATCACCACCACCTAGAACTTGGTGTGAGCCTCTCCTGAACTGCCAGTGGGACTCTGGAATGGCTGGCAGCAGGTTCCTGGCAGCTGCAGTGACAAGAGGATCAGGGGTAAACTGCCTCGATTTCCCCTCATGCAGTGATGCCAGCCCAGCCAGCAGTGCTACCCTGAGCCTGTATTGGCTGTGCCCATCAACACCCCAACTCCTGGAGCCAGGGGCTTCGAAGCCAAGTATAGCACCTCCACATTTTCTTCCATTTTCCCCTTTAATTTAGGCGGTGTTGAGGCTCTGGCAGGGAAAGGGTGTGCAGTTGCTGGGGCTGCAGCAACGAGCAATGCAGTGGAGCCGGATCCTTTCATCTCAGAGGGTCGGGGTACAGGCGGCGAGCTCTCCTCTTAAAAGCATCTCGGCTTCAGAGGCTTCCCCAGCCCCTTTGGCAAACACCTCAAGCCTTTGTAGGTGACTATCACACTCTGCCACAAGTGACACATCCCACCAGCTCTTCCCCCCCCTGCACAAAAAGCATCACTTGAAAGTCAGCTTTTGATGGCGTTTGACTCAGCCCAGTTTTGAACAGCCCCGGAGCAGCAGCAGCTGGCTCTGGCTGGAGGGGCCTCGTGCATGCCCAGGGCACGCCAGGGGATTGGAAGGGTGGTGGTGGCTGCTATCAGGTGGGAAGCACTCAGGAACAGCCCACCCTGTTGTATTGCAGGGCTGTCTGCCCTCTCCACCTCCACACGCTCCCCTGGATGAAGCACCCGGACAATTCCCTGCAGTCATTCCGGTGTTCCAAGGCAGCCACTGCTTGAACCACTGGTGCCACAGGGGAGAAGGAGGAAGGGAAAGGGACATGAGCATCATCACCCAGCTCCCAACCTGCTGCAGCTTCACTCCCCACCACCAAGTCTCCTTTTGCATGTCAGGTATTCCTGCCACTCTGACTCTCAAGGAATCGAAAGGGAATAAAGCTCTCACTGCACGATCCCATGATTACACAATCCTTCTGCACCATAGAAAAATGACAGCTGAGGTTGTAAGACAGGGCAACCTCAGCTCAGCTGCCCAGGTTGCCCACTGCTCACCGCTTTTAGTACACACAAAGCCGCAATGTATTTTTTCAGTACTACTGTATTTGCTGGGAAATTAGGTTTTAGAAGGACTAAAAATATTAACAAATTTAGGCAGAGAAAATGGGAGGAGGAGGAGGAGGAGGAGAGCGGATTTTAAAAATGTCAAAACACTCAGATGCAGCATTTTTAATGAAATGTTTCACTTCAGAAATGCCAAAACATTTTGTTTTGACATTTTCAGAGTGAAACTTAATGATTTTTTTTTCTTAGTAACATCATGGATTGCTTTGTAATAACCTGAGTTCAAGAAAAAGGAATGAGGAGAAAACTTTTCACCATCCTTCCAGCAACACAGACATAGAAAGAGCATTTTCTTCCCTTTTCCTGCCATTTTGCCAGCAAATTTAGGCATTTTCTGTTTCACTTGGCATTGTACTAATGAGTTTCCCTCCTTTTCTGCCCTGAAAACAGGCTCTCACCTTCTGGAGGATCTCCTGGAGGATGTTCATGTGCTGAGCATCCTGCAGAATGAAACCTCTCTCTGTGCTATCACTAAAGTCAGGAATCACACTTTTCCTTTGGCTCCAGCCACATTTTGGACCATCCTGGATCCCAGGNAGCATTAGATTGGATATTAGGAAGAAATTTTTCCCTGTGAGGGTGGTGGAGCTCTGGCACAGATTGTCCAAAGAAGCTGGGGCTGTCCCATCCCTGGAGGTGTTCAAGGCCAGGTTGGATGGGGCTTGGAGCAACCTGGGATACTCCAGGTTGGAAGGTATCCCTGCCCATGGCAGGGGGATGGAACGACATGGTCTTTTAGGGTCCTTTCCAACCCAAACTATTCTGGGATTCATGATTTGGTATCCCATCCAAACCTCTTGCAGGACAGAGGGGAGAGGGTTGGTCCACAGCCAGCAGCATCCTGAGCCCTCCTCCTCTGCATACACAGCGATAAAATGGACCATGAAAGTTTATCAGCCATGAACCAAATGACTGTTCACATGTGTTTATTATCCACTTATTTGTGGTCTGAAAGCTTTCTCCTAATGCCTTGCTCATTCATAACAGTCACTGTCCTGTGCTGAGACCCTGCAGTCTAACACTGACCAGGGTTGGGAGCTCGGAAGGAGTTTCTGGAATCTGCCCATGTGGAAAGTACATGAAGAAGAAGCTGAGTAATACTCAAGCCCGTGGAACCATGAGGTGCCAGGCATCCTCCATTTGTTTTGAGGCATTGGGTGAGGACTCTTCAGCCTGGCAAGATGAGCCCGCCACATGGCATAAATCCAGGCCAAAGGGCCCCTCTGGATAAAAATAACCCTTGCAAAGGAAGAAACACAAACAGAAGGAGTTGCAAGCTGTGAAAAGAGTAAATGGAATCTCAAATACCCAAAATGAAGTGAATTGGGTACCTTTGCAACCCTCTCAAGTCCCAGGCCGGGGATGAGAGGCTGCAGATGGGGAGCTCCAGAGCTGGAGCAGTTTTGGCTCCTAGGAAAGGAGGATGGATGTTTCCCTTCCACAGGTGAAGAGCTGATTCCTTGCAAGGAATGGCAAAGCTGATGCAGTTGTGGGCAAATACATAAATCCAAAATATATCAAAAAAGAGTAAACCTGTATAAGGAAATAAATGCAGACTTTTGTCACTTCTTGCTGGAGAACACACACCCAAAGACGCAGCAAGGACAGCTGGTGGCATCACTCCATGGGAAGCCAAACCCAGCAAACCCTTGGCAGATTTTCACCAGGGGAAGGAGGTAGAGACCCAGATAACCCTGGCCTGCTGCTGACCTGTGCTGGGCCAGGCTGGAGCAGGGTTGGAGCTCAGGAGAAGGTGATCCAAGCCCTGAGCAGCCTTTTCTTTTCCAAGCTCAGACATATGTTCCACTGTGGGACACATCTCTTTGCTCAGTGCAGAAGAGATCAAAAGTGATGAACTGCTTGCACACTCCCTGCATATGCAGACCTGTATTTACATATGGGAATTAAATCCTTGGGTAGGCAGAGCCAAGCACATCCAATGGATTCACATCAGACTCCTTACCTAGGCTGGCTTGGAAGTGTCTCCACAGTGCCAAGGCTCATGGGCTGAGCCACAGCGTGTCCTCGAGCGGCTGATGGCAGGGGGACAGGGAAGTGTTTGAGGATGCTCTTGAGCACAGTGGTTACCCCTACAGCAAGGCCAGCTCTGTGCTCCTCAGAGTGGGGAACATCCAAACCCCCTCCATTCACTAACGAGAGTTCTGCATCCTATTTAAAGGACAGTGTTGCCTATTAAGCAATTTACTCATTTCTAATTAAGATTATTCAGTATAGCAGGTTTTGCTCTTGCAGCTGAGTGCTCACAACTGGCCACAGGCTCAGCAGGAGAAAAAGAGCATCAAACACCCATCCTCTGCAAGGAGAGGCGTTTTGTGGCAGTGAAAAACTACAGAGAGAAAGCAACAGCACCCAAAATGTGAACTGTCCCTTTAATTTCTGTCAAGGCTAAAGCCCACAGACTACAAAAACAACATTTTAATTTAAATTCCGATTCCACATTCATTCATGGGAGCTGGCTCCGAGCGGGGATTTCATTAAAGGCTTTAATAGATTTTATAGGACTTGTCAGATCCGGAAAGGTTATGGAGCAAATGCATTTTCTCTGCTTCCAGAATTTCAACAACGGCTCGGTAAACAAATTTACCATGAAAATGCAAAGAGTCCAACCTTGTACAGACAAGGAGAAATGAACTTCATCTGAGTGACTTAAAGGCATCAAGATTCACTCTCTGTCCCTTCCCAACTCACTTCCCTCCTCCACTCTTTTCCTTGGCATGCTATGCAGCTTAGAACATGCTTCTTTCTTTTTTTGGTGGAAAACCAGAAAAGGAGAAACATCTTTTTCCATGGATCACACTGGGATTCAGAGCTATTAATAAATAATGGCAGCTTTAGCAGCAGTGCAGGGATGGGGGGCTTAGAGGGGCTGCTAAGAGAGCTCTCATCCAAGATCAGCTCAGACCTTGAGCAACTGATTGACTCAGGACAGGGGGTTATGCAATGAGATACTGTTCTTCCAGAAATCCCTGAGTGTTTGAGGACAGATGTGCTTCAGGGGGTGAAGGTGGTGTAGTTGGGAGAGTGAGCAGACAGGAGCATTTACAACAGCCACACCTTTGCTCCTGACCCATCAAGGGCTTCATGAGCCCTGCCTCAGGGTCTTCTTGACCAGCTCTTCCATTCAGCCAGAGAATGAAGCTGATTTGGGCTGAACACCCATAAATGCACAAGTTTCGACAAAATATTTTTCCAGAGTGTTTTCTACCTGCATTTTAGTCCTTGACAAATCAGGCTTGAAGGCAGGTCCTGGTGTCAGGCCCAGGAAGGAGCCCGGCAAGGCTGGGCAGTGCAGGCAGATGTCCCACCTTGGGGACACGGTACCACGGGCTGCAGGATCCGAGCTGGGGTGGCTGCACTCACCAGTCAGTGATCGGGAAGTGTCGGGCATCACTGGTGAGAGCCAAACTGCAGGAATCAAAGGCTGATGCCTTGGCAACCGAGTCGTGGCAATGCTGAATAAAGTGAAGAAAAGGCCTCTTGTTTTTGGATGAGCTCTGTAAACAGAGATGAATGTCAGAGGAGATTTTGCCTGAGCATCATTTAGAGGCTGTATAGTGGCATCACGGAGAGAAATCAGCTTGGAGAAAATTATAGCTAATGCAAACCTCCAACCAAAACCTTTTTTCTGTTAGAGGGTAAGACAAGTTGATGACTTTATTATTATTATTATTACGATGATTATTTTCCCTCCTTATGACTTTGCAATTTGAGATTGACAGGTCCTAACACAGCTGCTCTGGATGCTTTCCCAGCTCCACAAAGAGAGAGGCAGAGTGAAAAGCAGCCGGGTGGTTCAAGAGGCGCTGGCGGGGCGGGAGTGGGGCTCGGCAGCTCCACCACAGAGACCCCATAGATGTGGGACCCTGTGCGAGAGGTGTTGAACATCTGGGAGTCCCTTTCACTGGGAACAGGCACTGCAGGTGGCTGGGATGTGGCTGGTAGCTATGCTGTAATTATAGGAAGCTGGGGAGAGAAGCAGATTTAAATCAAATGACTACTGAGTTAAAGCATGAGAATTCCTGTGTAATTTATGGTGCATTAAATAGCCTAAATGTTCTCTCCTCATGAGTTACTCTAATAGCTAATAGCTCTCATTTCAAGGCAGCGTTTTCTATGATTCACCTTAATCTAGATTTTTCTTCCTAGCTGCCAAGTACCACAGTAAAATTTCCTCCTCTAATGAGTGGTATTTTCTTCAAATGATCCAAGTTCCTTAGGACATCAGCTTGCTAACCTCCAGTTACATTGACCAAGAGTGAAACTTTAAACAAATTCACCAGAGTCTCAAAAGCACCTCAGGAACGTTGATGGCTGTTCCTGGGTGACATGGATGGATGGATGGATGGATGGATGGATGGATGGATGGATGGATGGATGTGGCCTCAGGGTCCTACAGACCCACCTAGGGCACACTGACTGTTATTTGTGAGGTGTCAAGCAGCCTGGATGGAGTTTCTGACCACTCACCTACCCCAGCTCAAGAAGGGGCCACAGACGATGCAATGATGTACAAGGCAGTGAAAACCATGTTACAATACCCGAGCTGAGTGTGATCAGCACAGCAGAGCAGAAAGTCAGAGACAAGACTGACAAGAAAACCTCTGGATATTCCTGACCCGACCCCCATTCTGACCAGAGTTTGAAGTTAACTTTGGGTGTTGGAACCTTGCCCAGGCAGGCTCTGAAAACCTTCAAGGATGGAAATGGCAAAATCTCTCTGCCTGCACAATTCTTGCTTAAACCCTGTCTCCTTTACCAGGAGGCACTTTACCCTCTTGGTTGTGAGGCACCATTTGTACCACAACTTTACCATCACTGCTGTGATGTGTGGTTTGCTGGGGGAATCCCCCCTTCACATCCCCATGGACACCTGCAAGTGTTTCCCATGCAGATTGTTGGAAGCAGGAGCGTGCACAGAAAATTCTCTCAACCCATTCATTGAAGCTTTCAAAGTGACCTAAGTCCAGCCAGGGCTCTGAGCTGACCCAGAAACCCAGAGCCAGCAGGGTCCAAGAGCCAGCAGCAGGAAAATACTACCCAGAGTAAAAGTCACAAAGAAATAGGAAAAACTTTTTCCTGCTGCCATCTAGAGTTGGGAGTGTGGCAGGAGGCTGGGCTGAGAGCCAGGGGAAGGCAGGGAAGCGAAAGGCTGAACTCCAGTATCTGTCACAGCTCTTCCCAGCAAAGGCTCCTCCACCAGCTCCCGGGAAGCTGCTGCCATCTACTGATGTGATCAACAGGCAGGATGGAAAAAACTTCATGTCATATGAGCCACACACGCCCTAGAGACTGGAACGGGAGATTGAGTCTCACTCTAAAGATCTTCCCCCTCAGAAGAGGTCCAAACCAGCCTCAAGCTAGATGAGCTGCAGCGTGTCCTGCTCAGCAGTTTCTCCTTGGCTGAAGTGAGAGGACAGCGGCTGGAACACTCAGTCACCTCCTTGGGGCTTCTTTGAGCTGGGTTTTCCAGCACTAATTTGTCACTGCAAAAAGTCTTTCCCTGCTGTGAGGAGCACGCTGAACCCCAGTGACCCTGGTCCCCATCACTGTACCACTCTAACGTGATTTTTAGTGTCCTCAGGGATTTTCTCCAAAGTCCTGGTGGAACAGAGCTCTGCCAGGCCAAAACACTGGCAACAATACGTAAATAGCCAGGGCTGGGTGTCCAGGAAGATACCCGCCCTTCCCCTTTCCTCCCTAAAACTCACCCAGAACCAAAAGCTCTTACATGGTGTTTTTGAAGCAGGTAGGTCTTCACCTCCCCTGCCCCGGTCTCCTGGTCAGACACAACGACATGAGAGGACAGTATCCTCTCAGTGCCATCCCTCTGAACTCTGAAAACTTCTCAGCAAAGTCCAGATGAGATTTCAGTCCTGCTCCTCCTCCAGGAGCACTGACATTTTTAGTCTCTTACGTATCTTCTTCCAGAAGCATCTGATGGCAAATGGAAGAATCCTTGCATCTGCATCTCCCTGGGCACCATGCAGAGCTTTTGCAGGAGGAAAGGAGAGAAGAGGAGACTGGCTGAGTAAATTCTGGCTTAGAGTAAAAAAATCCAGTTCTGTATCATCTTTGGCTTCCTCTGCATGATTAAGTTGCACATTCATCCTTCCCAGGCAGATTTTGGACCTGCTGTTTCTCCTTTCCTGTGCTACTTGGGTGGTGGGTCAGATGGAGAGGGCCCCCTCTCAATTCAAGAGAGGGGACAGGGGAAGCCAAACCACACCAAAAGGCCAGGGCAGAGCTGTTCCAGCCAAGCAGCAATGCCAAGGGGATTAAAAAGAACGGCAATAAATGACTCTGAAGTTAACTTTGAGGTGTTTTGGCTTGAGGATGTACAAGGAAAGAGAGCAGGACAGGCTCCACCCAGGAGAGATGCGTGGGGATCTTGTTCAAACAAACGGGGGAGGGACAGAGCTTTTGGATTAATAAAGCAGAGGGAATACACAGTGGTCTGTGCTCCAGGGGAAATGAGGTCAGGCTCTGTCAGTGCATCCCTCAGCAAGCAAAGACAACTCCAGAGTGCCTCAGATTCACTCGGGAAGATGTCCAAGGACTAAAAGGACCCTCTCAGTTCATCCCCCTCCTTCAATGCAGGCTTTGTAGGGCTCCCACTTCCAGGACAGGCAATATTCCTTCCTGCTCTGTCTTCCTCCAGCCTCAGGGCTGCAACAGAGCCAGGTTTGTTGGGTGGCACAAAGGGACCACAGATCATCTCCCCCAGATGCGCGGCTGAACACTTCCCTCCTCCCGCTGCCCCATCCCTCAGCCCCGTCCTGCCTCTCCTCACTTCTGCCACACTCAGCATAAAACATCAATTGCACAGTCCCAGCCTAAATATCAGCTCAGTTTAGCCTGGCAGCCAGCACCACCCAGATCTGTGCTCTGTCCACACTCCTCTGAGCCCACCCTGGAGCATCCTTTGTGCTTCACAGGGACTCTGCCACCCCAATGTCACACTGCTGTTCCCACTGTGGGACAGGATGGGGAATGAGGGAGCAGAGGGGTGTGAACACTTATTTCCAGCAGTGCCAAAAGGAATTTGCAGAGTGAAATCACTTCCCTCCATGAAACATTTAAGAAAGCACCAGGATAGCCTGGCTTTTTCAAGGAGTAAAAATGTAAAAAGCTGTATTTTGAGAGGAAACTCAGTGGTGCAGAGCCTCAGCAGGTTGTGAGGCTTTCCCAGCATCATCCCAGCAGCAAACTAAATTATCACGTCTGACATTTCCCCTGCCCCCCCAAAGGCCAGAATAATTCCTTTGCTCTGGATACAGATCAGTTGGCAAACAAGCTTTCAGACACAATTATTTTGCCCTGAGAGGATTCTGCAGCTGCTCCTCTTTTTCTTGAGATCAATACCTAAAGGATAATCCTGCAGATTATCCTACAGTTTGGTGCTGTTAGCTCAAGCTCCCTTGTTTGCTTTATTTCCTTTAAGAATTACAACTCCTTCTGGTTGGGGGAGGGAAGTGTTTTTATATTCTCTATTTCCATAAATGAGACCTGACATCATAAATTGTCCACAGTTGCTTGGAGATGAATTTTGTTGAATTTTAGTTAAATTGAAACCTTTTCTGAGCACATACTGATTTCAGGTGGTGAGTCATTCCTTCCCAAAAGAGCAGAGCAAACAATAGCAACCACTTAAACAAAAACAGAGCAAATTTACTTCCAAAACTAGCACCTGTATACTTTTAAAGCAAATCAAATCTGTGGGAGTTTATTCTCCTGCAAAGTCCCACAGGCCTAAGGCAGCAGAGATCAGAAATCTGTTGTGTGATTTGGAGGGTTATTTTTATTTGTTTTGAACAGTTCTGAACATCCAGAATAGCAGCTCTTGACTGTAGCTGAAAAGTTTCCCAGGTGTAAACTTGAAGAGATGGGAGAATATCTCTGCTATGCCTGGGACAGATAAGATGTTCCTAAAATAAAGTTTTACCTCAGAATAACTGCTTTAGAGTATTTGTTTTCTATCCAATAGATCAGATTCATAAAGCTCCACAATATGTCATCAAAAGCATCCTACCTGTGGGATGAAAGATCTTCAAAACCTGAGGGACTTCTGAGGGATTGCTGGAACTATAGTGATGGGACAAGGGGCAAGAACTTCAAACTGAGAGTAGATTTAAATTAGATGTTAGGAAGGAATTCTTCCCTGTGAGGGTGGGTACGCCCTGGCACAGGGTGCCCAGAGAAGCTGTGTCTGCCCCTGCATCCCTGGAAGTGTCCAAGGCCAGGTTGGACGGGGCTTGGAGCAACCAGGGATAGTGGAAGGAGTCCCTGCCCATGGCAGGAGTGGAACAAGGTGAGTTTAAGGTCCCTTCCAACCCAAACCATCCCACGAGTCAATTAATTTGAGGTCTTCAAAAATCCTCCTGCGACTGAGGTGGACACAGGGAGCTCCAGGTCACTTGATCAGCCTCCCGAGGCAGAGGAAGGTGGCATTTGGTATGTGAGCTCCAGGTCAGCACACAGTGCCCCCAGGATGGCAGAGCACCGCAGCAGTGTGGGGTTCAGCTGGCAGCAGCCACCTCCCAAAAACTGCAAACACCCCGAGGTACCACACGCCTCCTGGTCCTGATCTGCAGACCTCCCCCTGCTCCTTTCACATCCATCGAGATCCTGCACTGGGAGCACCAAAAGCCATCAGGGAAGAGCACTGGAGTCAATGCAAACGTCGCATTTTTTCCAAGATGTTGCACTGAAACCGTAACTTCAGCATCAGCTTCGACCTTTGAGGCACAAAGGATTTCCAGCCATGTTTTCCAACGCCTCGCAAATTTGTTTCTGGAGCTCCCTGTAAGGTATAAAGCAAGAAAAAGGATCTTTGGGTGCGAAACCTGCCAGGCAGGTGAGGCGATAACCCCACAAGGTGGCAGAGCTCGATCGCTCGTCGCCCGGGGAGGCACCGAACGCTGCGGGGACGGGATGCTCTCACCGGGGGCACACCGGCGACACTGCTGATGCCACGGGGCTCCCCCTTGGCTGCCTGAGCCTTCCCCACTTTCCCTAAAATGGGAATAAATCAGGTGTAGATCTGCTCGGAAAACACGAGCAGCAGTTCTCGGGGGTTCGGGCACAGGTGAACAGAAAAAAACTCCAATATTTTTTCGTCTGCACTGAGGTTTCTAAGAGAATTTTGCTGGGAGCTGTTAGGAAATTCTTATCATGCTCGAGGGAACTGTAAACTGGGAAAGAAAATGCAAACTCTCAAGAAGGGAAATGTTGCTTTTGTAAATTATAACAGTGCTCCAGAATAATTGGGATTTCAGGTTTCCAGATTTTTTCCCAAGCTGTTCAGAAGTGGGAAATTTCTTCCTGTCTTCTCTGTACCCACCCTACTCCAGCTCAGCTAAACAACTGGCAATTAACTGTCATAAATACATTTCAGCAGGAAAATAAGTTTCTGAGCTTCAGAACAATTAAAAAAAAAAAAAAGAAAAAAGAAAATGAGAGGAGAAAGTACCAGTAAGAAAAAAATAATCAGCGTTATCTTGTCATAGTTCTTGATCAGCTGAGGAAGAACAATAAAATAACTACAACTTTCAGCTCTGCTGTCACCATCGTTCCAGGCTGGGCAGAGGCCAATTTGGTTTAGTTTAGGTGAAGCAGCCCCTTCCTGTGCTTTTCAGTGATGGACCTTGGACTTCAGAGCAGGCTCATGATTCTCCTCCCTGCAATTCACTTATTTTCTATAGGTCTTGAGCCTCCCTTATCACAGCTTGGTTTGGAGCTGACTCTGGCTTTAAATAAGCACCAGGACACAAACTTGGAGATTGGGCTGCAGAGGAGAGAAGTGAATCACAGTCAGTCCAGCAAATGGACAAATGGAAGGTTTCATGCTCTGAGTGGAAATCAGAGAGATGTGATCTTTAAAACCAATGCTCTCTGGAGTGAGGGGAAGCTTCAGGAGGAATTTTTCACCAGAGGAAATCACTCTCAAAGGAAAGTGATAATTTGCTAAAGCAAAATTAAACCTTCTGTCACTCAAATACCCAAATCAGCAGCCTGACAAAACAGTTACTGTAGCAACAGGTGGGAAAAATGCCACAGGAAAGAAACAGATATTCCACTACCCCCCAATAAATTGAGGTAAAAGCAGTTTCTAGTTGCACTGAGCATCACACAGAAGTGCAGTGGCTCAGCCACTGTGGGCTGGGGTTTGTGCTGGGATGTTGCAGAGCCAGGGCAGAGCTCACAGCTTATTATTGAAAACCCTTCCTCTTCATCAGCCTGAGAAAAGCTGGGAAACACTGGCTGATTGGGAAGAGCTTTCTTTGCCTGCTTTCTAGGAGAAGGAGGAAGCCTTCAAGGAAGCTGCCGTGAGAGTTCTCCGGGAAAGGGAAAGAAAATAGTTTCCAAAAATCAAATTGATAACAGACAGATTTGGCCCATGGGGCCAAAGAGGTTGAAGTGCATTTGCCCCCAGCTCCTGCGCAATGCATTTCCAAAGAGTTTCCCAAAAAATGCTATTTCCAGCAGGATTGATCAGACCTTGAGCTGTGCAGTCAGGTGCAAAGCAGCCAAAATCAAATGTACTCCAAGAGTCACCACCCTCAGCTTCCCTGGGCTGCCAGTGCTCCAGGGCTCCTCTCAGATCTGCCCACATTGTGAGAGAACAGACACAAAAATCTCAATTTTTACAGCCATGGCACACGATGGCCCCTGCAATTCAGTTGACTCCTGCCTTTCCTTTAATTATTTCTTCGGTTATTTGCAATAGATATATTTATGCTGGAGAAGAACCATCAGTCTGGGAGGGTCTCGAGGCAGAGGAGGCTGTTGCTGTCAGGACAAGCATGAAGGGCTTTGCAGACCACAGGCTCTGCAAGTCCCCCCAGCACCACAAGGACTTTGCTCCTGCACCTCTGCAACCTGCACATCCTCCATCCTGAGCATCACCCCTCACCCCGGAGCTCCAAATCCCAAAAGATGGGCTGCAATAAGGGCATGTTTGCTGCTGGTCAGTGAAATGAAAACAGAACAACCTCTGCAAACATCACACCTCTCCACAGAGACCCCAGACAAACCAAACAGTGCTCTGCCTTTTCATAAAAGCAGTCTTTGCCTGGTCCAGGAGGTAATTACTGGCTCCACAGATGCCTCTGTCGTTCCATTTGTGGGTATTTTTATCTTGCCAAGGAGACTGAACCTTCCTGTGAGCCCCATTCTGTGCTGTCTGCTCTGAAGGGCTCATCCATCCCTCACTTGCTTTATTTCATATATTGCTTTTATGCCTTTTCCTTAACAAAGCAGCTTTTAATTCTGATTCTGGTCCTTCCAGTTCTCAGAAACAGCACAAAAAGGACATTACAGTCCCCTCAGGTTTATTTAAACATGTCCTTTTTATTAACCTTCATCATGACTGTCTGAGCTGAAATGATAACATTTGGCAAAAAAAAAGCAGTAGAAATGTTTCGGGCAGCTCTTTTAGCTAGGTCAGTAGTAAGGTGCTTAATTAAGGGAAGAGTTGTTTCATGGCTGAAAATATTCTCTTTGGTGACTTGTTTTCTTCTTTCAGGTCTTTCTGCTTGCTCCAACAATCCCCTTATAACCCTATAGACCAGCAAAGCCCCATCAGCACCCATTAAATAGTGTTTCACTTCTCCTCTTCTCTGCATCGCTCTAGGGAGTCATAAAACAAACAAAAAAACCAAAAAATTCAAACCAAAAAAAAAACCTACCTCCAAAAAATTTTTGGTTTTCTCTTTTTTCCAAAACTATCAATCACTTCCAACCTGTGATTCCAGCTAATTTATAATACACCACTGCAAAGCAACACTGAATTATAGAGAAAGAGCATGGGAAGCTTTGACACCTTTAGTGTTTGGAGGAATTAATGGGAGTAGACTGTTAAATATGATTATTTTCCTCTGTCTTTCCTTAGGGTGCCGATCACTAGAGCACAAGTGCCACGTGCATTAATTAATTGAAACAACACATTTACGTGATTAGGGATTAACTCCTGTGCTTCTCCATTGACTAATTAGTGTATCTATAGATCTATTTAGAAAGAAAATACCTTGGGGAAGGCAGGAGCCTTCAGAGTTTATTTCATATAAAGTGGCTGTCAAATTCATGGATTAGAAAAATGTTGGCTTCTCCCTTCCCTCCCCCAGCACCTCTTATTTGCTTCTTTTATTTCTCTTGGCTCCCATGTGGCATCTGCCACAAGTTTTACCAAGAAAACACTACTGAGGTTTTATTCCCTCATTTTGGTCCCAAGTTTCCTGTTGTTTGTCATCCTCGGGCTGCTCATGGGCTCCAGCTGTCAACACACTCGGGTGGAAAAGAATATTCTACTCAGGGGATTTCAGCCTGATGGATTAATTAACTTACCCTTCTCTTTCAGCTGTCTGTGCTCAGGGACTCTCACATTTCACCCCCAGGATGACCACCCCCCATTTAATTTTCTTTTTGGTGTTGTAGGACACAGGACAAGGAAAGAAGAGGCAAAGCTGCCCAACTCAGGAAGCAACACAGGGCTTTGTAATAGTCTGTAACTACAGCCTCTAAAATGCTCCATCCCTGGCAGAAAATGCACAGAATATTGACTTTTAACACCAATGAATCCTTTAAAACTTTACCTGATTTCACAGTAACTTCCCAGCACTGCTCAGAGAAGAGGCTTTGCTTTCCCTATTCTCCCAGGGAGGCTTTTAGGGACCTTTCTGATGGCTTAAAGGCAGCACTCCAAGGTACAAGAAGCAGTAAAAAAAAAGACAAACCAACCCTTCTGTCCCTAAAGCCTCACTCGCATTCATTTAATTGATTCTTGGCCAAAATCTTGACAAAATAACCACTTTCACCATCACCTCAACCTAGAAGCAGCTCTGCTCCTTCCCAGGGCTGGCTGGGTAGGAGGCTGAGGAGGGGCAGGGAGAGGAGAGTGAATTCATTAATTACCTGTACCTGATCAGAGCTTATTTCTTTCCCCAGCTGCAATATTGGAGCTTCCTCTGCTCATGGCAAGTTGAGGATGAGGAGGCTGAGTCCCCTCCTCCTGCTGAGCTGTCCTGTGGCTGAACACAGCAAACTTTGGGAATAAATCTCTTCTCCTTTACCCCTCTATGGGGCTTTTGGTTTGGAGGGAAATCCTTGCTGGGGATTTCTCTGTAGCATATACATACAGTATACACATAAATATACAATATAATATAAATATACAATATATTCATATTATCCCTGCAAATCTTTATTCTGCATATCCTCACTAACACACTCACTAAAAGACCACTACATCCACAGACTTTATTTCTGCTGTACTGCCATAAATCCTCTGTTTTAACATCTGGACACATCTGGCAGATGTTACACCTTTGCTGCACAGATGCAGAAAGCACCAGGACTGGTTTTCTGTATCTAATCCCAGGCTCCCACCCCAGGTGGTCTGGGGAGCAAAACCACCTCCCACTGCTGAAATACATCCTCAGTGGGAAACTTTAAACAGAAATAGACGCAGCAGCCCTGTCTTTGGCCAAGGTGAGGTTGTTGGAAAACATCCTGAAGGGATTCCATGGGAAACACTGTGATGCTGCAGAGCTGACACCGCAGCCGCTGTCGCTGCAGTTCCTCCTCAGCACCAGGGAAATGTCATTTCACACAGCAGCATCGGCCGGCGTGTGACAGATCCCCCAAACCTGCCGGCTGTGAATCGGGTTTGAGATGCTCTCCCAGGGCCTCATTCCCCCCCTCCAAGCAGCAGGCAGGGCAAGCAGCAAGGCCGAGCCTCATTATCTCTCTGCTCGGCACCAGCCATGGGGGGGATGTGGCTCTGGAATGTCTGAGCCCCTCGCAGCCTGGGAAGGAGCTTTGCCACGGAGGCTCAGCAGCAAACATTATATTTTAGTGATTCACACGGTTTCCCTTATTGAAGGCTCATGAACCTGTTTTGGAAACCCAGGAAAAGCACAGGACTCACTGCTGCGAGAAATTCTAACCAAAAAGAAATTCGACAATTATTGCAAAATGAATTCCCAAAGGAGCTTTTTCATTCACTCCTGCTCAGCGACCCCTGCTATCAGCTTTAGATGTCTGAATGTACAAGAGGTACCAACAATTCCAGGTTTACAACCTAATGCACAGACCAATGTTCCCACACTGCAAATTGCCTTCAAGAGAAGCAATATCTGCCTCCACAGCTCTAGAGCTGCTATAAAGCAAGATACTTCCTTTTTTTTTTTTTTTTTGGCATTTCTGTAATGTCTTGGTTTCCTTAAGTATCTGAAATAAAGAATTCCTGAAAAAAATACACGGTGCCTACAGAAGTACATGTTGATTTTTAGGCTCAAATTCCAGTTTTCTGCTCTCCAGCACCACTCATACTCAAATGTATTTTTCTATTTTATTCACACTAAAAGAATAGAATAGAAAGACACTAATAGAAAAATGTATTTTTCTATTTTATTCTAACTCCCCCAAAGACAACAGAAAATAAAACAAGCCAAATGGTTCTTTATCTTTTCTTAACCTCATTTTGAATTTTAATCTCTGCTAAATAAGCTTTGATGGATGAAATAATTTAAAACAATACTTTGACTCAAAGAGACAAAGAAATCACGCAATTGAACATCAAAATTGTAATTCTTTCCTCTTGATTTTGCCAGTTTTTTGAGCGAGTAACGATTAGCTTACAATCAGGAGGTTCAAGAAGCTCAATCTATTTTTTTTTTTCCTGTCTACAGAAAGGAAAAGGAGGATAAAAAAAGCCACTTGGCACTCCATTAGCAGCCGGTCCTTCACTTTGTTTTAATGAGCAGAGCTGTTGGCTGCGGTGACGCACGCTGCTAAGAGTCTGTCCCTGCAAGCCCGAAGCTGCTGGTGTGTTTACAGTGACACCGCTAATGGAGCTGGAGCCTACGCGTTGGTCCTTGGGGTGTGTGGAGAGGGCTCCCACACCGGCTAACAGGCAATAAATATTTCCCTGACAGAAAATTAGCGCTGACTCAAGGGACTAAAATTAGGCGGGTGCCGCATCTGGCTGGAGGGCAGAGGCAGTTAAAGAAAGCAGCGTTAACAGGTGTGATTCACGGCAGGAAACACGGCACCTGGGATTTATTCTGGTGGAGCTGGACACGGTTGGAAGGTGGGCAAGTCGCAGCCGAAGTTGGAACTGAATTTTCTTTGTGTCCCTTCCAACGCAAACACTTCTAGGATTGAAATGCAGCAGCCAGGAGGTCCAGGCTGCTCTCTCAGGTCCGTGCTGCTCCTGAGAGGCTGGGAAAACACTGAGCTGGAAAGATGAAGATGGATAAGCAAGAGATGCAAAACAGGAGGCGGTGGGAGGAGGAGCTGTGAGCAGGCTGTGGTCCCCCTGCAGCTGTCCCCTGATGCTGTTTCCTTTCCTGTGCCGGGAGTGCTGCAGGTTCCAAGCTGGGAACCCATTTGACCCATCTGCCCATTTCTGTTAGTAAAAGGTTCTGTATAATTCACTAACTGCAGTCATCTGGGAGTTGTCTTCAAACTGAGTGTATGGGGAAACACTTTTGTCAGCTTTCTTAGAGGCTATTTTTTTGTTTTTTGAAACTAAAAGAAAAGTGCAGCCATTTAAGGATTAAAAGAGACTCCATAATCCACAGTAAATGCTGGAGAGTCTAGTCTCACAAAATTAGTTCAAACATTTCTAAACTTAATCTAAAAGCACAGCTCCTGCTTGACAGGAGCTTTGAAATATTTTATACTTCATAACATTTGCAATGTTCTCAGCTTCAGCTTTGAAGCTTTCCCCAAAGACTAGGTTTTCCCATCTCTGCATGGATTTATCATCACCTGCCAACATCGGTGCAGATCCTGCACTATTTGGGGAGTTTGGTGCTTTGAAGTGACAATACATCAAAGCCACAACGTAATTGATGCCACCCCCACATCTCCCCCAGTCAAATACTGATGTGCCAGGAGGTCCCATTTCCAGCTCGCTCTAATAACCTGCTTGCTGCACACAGAGAAAGTTTCGTCTGTTCCAGTTCCTTCCTGGGACTTCATGGGATTAAGGACACTGCAAGAGTTACAAAATGCCATCTGTCCTTCTTGCTGGGTGTGATGCCTCCATGTGTTCTCCTGCCTCAATCTGATACAGAAAACGTTCCCTCATATAAAACAAAGCTGGCACTGCTGATAATTAAGTGTCCTGAGCTAAGACAATGAGACTCCCTTGTGAATCACCATCTTCCTCACCTGCTTCCCAGAAACCAGCAGGTTTAAGCACTGCCAGATTTTGGAAGACAAAACCTGACCTGTGGTTTGCTCTCACCTTTTCTCCCATAGGGAAAGCTCAACCTGAGCTTTGCTTGCTTTACCCCCACCCAACCCCAGCTCTCACCTCAGGGAACATCTCACCTCACTCCACTGCACCCACAGGGAGACTATATCCTGCTTGCTCAACACAGCCCGAAGACAGAACTCTTCCAGAACAGCCAAACTGCCAGGAGAGAGGGAGGGAATAACCCAAAAGGAAGCATGAGCATTTTTGCAAGACAGGTTTCCCAGCTGTTTGTACCTGGATGCAGTCATGCACACACAAGAGCCAAGCAGTTGGAGAAAAGCACATCACAGCCAGGCTGGCACATGGAAACAGCAATTTTCCCAAGTGGAGCAGCTCTGAGTAGCCAGCAAATAATGAAGAGCAAAATTGGAGGCTGGAGCCAAATAGCCTGGGCTGCGTTAGTGGGAAGAGGAAGCAGGTGGCTCTCAGCAGTGGCAGGGCTGCAATTTAGGAGATTTCAAAACAAAGATTAAAGTGCTTCACTTCTTTGGTCAGTTCATGTTATCCTTGTGCTTTTCAGCAAGAACTTTGTGTCTGTGGGGAGAGCACTGTATTTTATAGGAGCTTAGTTTGATTTACTGGGCACACAGGTGGAGCAGTGTTTGCTTTTGCAGCTGTAATTTATGATGACTTACAAAGAAGAATGATGTTTCTGTACTTCACGATGAAGGGTTTAGTGTTGTTTTCATCTTATTTGTACAAAAAGTTTAAAGTGGTGCTGGGTTTGAACAGTTGAAAATAGAAGCTGGTGTGAAGATTTAAGCACAGAGCCACACATTTCCCTTGTCTCTCCCTGGGCAGTGAAATGGGCTCATATTAATTCTTAACTAAAGCACCATCATTACATTTTTTCCTGCCTAGCAAGTTCCATTTTACAAATGTACATAGCATTTCCTGCTGGATTTTTATGATGTCCCAATCCCTGCATTAATTGAACTGTCAGGGCCATCCTCCCCCCTCATATTTTAACCAGACTTTTGGCTTCCCTTGTGCAGCAAGATGAGTTGTGGACATGATGCCGAACACTTTCCAGCCCCAGCAGCTCAGCTGCAGAACAAATCTGGCAGAGGGAAAAACTCCCAGAATTGTGGGATGGGTTTGGGGCCAGCTTGGGGTGACCTGAGTCCACATCACAGCCTGAAAGTGTCTATTATGTATCCATGGGATAATATCCTACAGCATCTTGGCCTGGGAAGGAGATTAGGACGCATCATCCAGAAGCAAAGGTGAGGTGGTGATGTCCTGCTTCATCACCATGCCCCCTCCATGCCAGTCAGGTTTCACGATGGGAGATGTGCATTAAAATCCACCCCTGTTATCCCTGCTCTGATCCCAGGTATTACCATGCAAATCCAGCCAGAGTTAGTGCATCACCAGTGCCCCTTGCAGGGGATGCCAGCTCATTTGCTGTGTGCTAATCAGCAATGCAGGGCCTGTGCCAGCATTTATCTCCTTGGAAAGCTTGGACAAGCAGAGCTCAGCCTCTCAGGAACTCAGCAAAGGTAAAACTCACCAGAGACCTGCTTGAGAGCAGCAGCTGGAGAGGGGCAGGATGCCTGAGGAGGAAGAGGAGGATGAGCTCTGACAGCGATCCAGGGGGAACAGAGCTCATCCTTCCAGCAGGAATGATGGAGCATGGCAGGGTTTTCCAGGGCCATCAGGAGCACTCCTGTGATGAACACCTGAGATGGAAACCTGTTGTGGTTTCAGTCTGAAACCAGACAGAAATATTAATTTGGATTGTGGTTTTAGATTGCCAATTCAAAATTCTGTAATCAAGAGCAAAGCAGGTTCAAACTTGAAAAGAACAGACTTTTTTAACTAATACAAAAAGAAAGAAAAAAAAACAAGAATTAGAATGAAACTTTCAAAACATTTGAACATTTCTCTCTTCTCGGGGGGGCAGAATCTTCATTTGTCCGTTTAAACTTCTCAGTAATTACAGTTACTTCAACATTGGCTCATTCAATACTGCATTCCTTTGCTCAGATTTTACATTTTGAACTTTTCATCTCCCCATACTTCTCTATGGTTTAAAGGAAATGTCTCATTGTATTATAGTCCATCACCACAGCTTATAAGAGATCTTAATGTAGAAAATAAAACAACTCCTTATCTTCCTTCTATTTAGGACATCACTTTCTCACTGACTTTAAATATTTTTATGTGGTCTCTTTATGTGTCCTCACTCTGGCTTTTTTCTCACTCAAGAGAGGACTGGAGTTTTCTGGTTTCATCTGAGTATTGAAAGAGTTAACAAAGGCAGCAGCCAGGCCAAAGCAACCAGGTGATAGATTCCAGGCCTGCTGAACTGCGGCTTTGTCTTTTTCTCAGAGTTGTAAAGTTACAAGGCTGTTTCTGGCCTCAGCCGCTGGCTGGACCCTTGCAGCTGGGGACAGGGGTTTAATCGATTCCTCTCTCCACCCCTTGGTCTCATCAGGGTAAAACCAATCTCAGAGTAAACTCTGCTCAGGCGGCTTAACTTTGCCAAGGCTATATCCGGCCCGGTCTCAGCACCATGATGTCTGGTGGCTCCAGGACAGCTCTGGGAAGCTCCCCCAGAGGCCGCGCTGGAGAGGAGGGCAGCTCGGATTGCATCAGCCAGATCTCAGCGGCCGTGGCTC
>WAAG01050961.1:28290-50497 GCA_013390105.1 Tichodroma muraria
ATTGTGTCTTGTTGTCAAATTGAAATTCAGGGATGGAAAATTGGATCCTGCTGAGTTCTGATGACTCAATGATGAATTTCTGATGGTCAAAGGTATTGAGAAAAACTCACACTGACATCAGCAATGAAAATTGGACCCTGCATTGGCATCCTGGGAAAGGGATGGGAGGAGCTGCCAGTTCAGCAGCTTACCAAAAACATTATCCCAGTTTTCAGCCTAGAAAATGAAAAGAACAGCTCCTGTGTTCAGGTACACTTCTGCCTGTTTTTTTGGGATCCATCCACTTTTCCATGCTTTTATTTTTAAAGACAGGACATGCTTAGGCTTAACATGTACTGTATGGGAGCCATGTATGGCTTTTTGACTGTTCAACACCATTAATAACCAGACATTACAAATTCAAAATGAGCCGTATGGAGGCCTCCCCTTCTCTGTTTTTATTCTCTTTAAAAGTCTCTGGCATGTCTGCCCTGGGGACCACAAGACACAATAAAACATATTCTGTAGCTAATTTATACTAACTGTCATCATTAGGCATTTAACAGGCAATGCCAAGACAATGTCCATGCAGCTGGAAGTGTCTCCACTTGCTGTCTTTCCTAATCAAGAATTAACTCATCTTTCTTCTCACAAGAGAACATGAGCTTTCTCCTTTCCCACTTTCCAGGCCATTTGTCATCAAAGATTAGTCCAGATTTATGGCAGAGTTTTGCCAGGGCAGGCAGGGTTAGTGGGTTATTTTCTCTAAAGAACAGTGCTGGTAGGTCCCTACCCTCTCTCAGTTCTTTGGAAATGCCCACATTTCCCTGGCTTGTACTGGTGGTTCTCGAGTGGCCTGGTAAACACAGCCCTCCAAGCTGTGCAAGCACAAAAAAGTGGGTCAGAGTCTGCAGCAATTATAGGAAAAATATGGGGATGACAGTTCCAACTTTCAAATTATACACCAGAAAGTAGGTCTGCTCCTGATTTCCTCAAGAATTACTTTCCCTCCCACAAATAAACATTCCTAGCCCACTCCTCAGAGCATTGACTAAACCAGCACTGGGTATTATATAAACAGGAATTATTGAATTAACGACAAGAATACAGTAAGGTGTAAAATTCCTCTACCAAGACAACCCATTAAAGTGACTGATTCCATTTTTTTGCCCTAAAGATCTCATGGGAAGAGTCACGAATACATTCATATTTGCTCCTTCCATTCTGAGCCAAGAAATTCAAAAACATCTCTGCATGGGAAGGCAGCACTTCTGCAGAAAGCAAACCCAGCTTCTTCCTGGTTCAGCTCTAGAGAGTTGGGAAATACACTGATCAAAGACCAAAAGGCAGAGGGCAGTTAGCACCTCCCTTTGAGTGTGCACAAATGACAATAGATATTTTTTGTGGGTGGTTTGTACCTTTTTAGTTTCCAAGAGAGGAAGGAGTCCTCCTGCTCAGAGGTACAAAGGAATGTCCTGGAGTCATTTGGGGAGTGTGAAGAAGAGCAGGGTTCTCAGATGATGACAGTGTCTTGCTCTTGATCCAAAAACACCTTAAGGAACAACATTAAACCCCTGTCTTGGGTGCATCCCTGTTATGGCTGGAGGGATCCTCCTATGGCTTTCCTTGATTTTTGGCAATTTATTCTAAATTCAGGGTAAACAAAACCTCAGGTAGATGCAGGTTAGCATGGAGGAGAAATCCTGACATAAGTGAAGGTGTGAACGCTGATGGTGTTACCTGCTTCCCTCCTGCCTCTGGGGAACTGAGGGCAGACTAACTCCTGACCTTATAGGATGTCCAGAAGAGGGATCTGACCCTTCTCCAGCACCATCCCAGTGAGCTTGTTGAACATATAAAAAAAATGATGTTACTTCTCTGAAGTCAGTGATTTTATCAGTCCTCTCACTTAAGAAATGATCGATTTTCTCATATTACCAGGATAAAATCTGCCTGTAATATATAGGTCATGAACTCATCTTTCTCCACCTTCCTTGTCTCCAGGCACAGAAGAACCAGAATTAATGGCAATAATAATAAACTCCTTAGGAGTTCAACGATTACTCATTAGCAGGAGTACATCAGTTCTGCAGTCTCCTCTCCCCTCGGATGTCTGACACTCTGGGCTGCTCTGCTGATATTTAAGAGAAACAATCAATGAACGCCGTGCAGTCCTGGCTTTCTGGGCTGTTAATCTCTCCATTACTGAGTTAGGCACAGTCCCCTTGGCTTCAGCTGAATCCATTTGCCAAAAGAAAAGCCCACAAAATCAAACATGTCCTTAAAGGTAAGCATGGCAGCAGACTGCATCTCCTGAGAACAGCGATGTCCTGGGACAGCAGGAATGTCCTGGTGACAAGAGAACACCTGGGGTATGTCCCTCACCACCTTCATCTTCCAGCACCCAGATGAAGCTGAGAAGCCATGTCCATATCTTACAACCTCCCTGGGACCCTGGGAGATCAGAGTGAGGCAAGAACAGGGCTGAGAAGTCACCACATCTCTGCAGGGTCCTTCCTCCACCACCCATCGACTTGGGCAAGAACCAAAGTGAGGGCTGAGTCCTCAGGAGGCAGCAGGAAGAGCTCCAGCAACTAATATTTCACTGGGAGGGACTTTAACAGTGTGTGGCCCTGTGACTCAAGTGTTTCACCAAGGCCTGAAGCTCATCCTCTGAGCAGTGCATCTCACCTGATTCCAAAGCTTTCCTGGCTTTTCTGTTGGGCTGCACACCAGGGCAGGGAGAGCATCCTGCTGGTGGAGGGCTCCAAGCTCTCTCTCTTCTCTCTTTTTGGCCTCTTAATATAATTCATCCAAGCTTTTATGAGGCAATTCACATTCAGATTTTATTAGAAGTGGAAGGTCCTTTTATTTCCTCAGTGTATTCAGCACACAGAGAACTGGTGCTCTGGTTAATTTTATTTCTGTGCTTTCTGTGTTCTAATAATGATCTCCCCAGTTCCATTCAGCCCTGAAAAGGTGGGGGAGATGGAGAGATATGAGTTGGAATAATGTAATCGTGTACTGCAGACAGAGAAATACTGGTTAAAGTGAAGTGTAATGAATATATGACTGAGGCAGAGACATAAAAGACTGTTTGAAGTATAAAATCTGACGTATTTGTACATCTACCAGGCAAGAAGAAAATAAAATGATATAAAAACTTACTTTTATAAAAAAATAGTCCAGAATTTTTTTGAAAACGCAAAATGCAGAAACAACACACATATAGCTCTGGAACCACACTCTATGTGGGTTGTTTTATTTTAACCGGCTTTTTGAAACCAAACAAGACAAATATTTCCCAGAACAAAACAAAAATCTTCCTATGACACAGAGTATTTGTGTGTGGGTGATAGTAGGAAGTGACACACAACTCCAAGCTCATACAGGCCAAGGCTTGTCCCTCTGGTATTTCTTTCATCCCCCAGCTGATACCTCCCTGTTCCTGCAGCTTCCTGATGGAGGATATCAAACCAAAGACACTTCCACCACCCACTGCACCACTCCTCCTGTGCAGAAAACTTTTCCAAGTGCATCCAACCAGATTGGAACACCAGGCAGGCTTGGTGATGGCTGTCTGGGGCTCACGTAAAGGCAGCCAGGCTTTGTAAGCCTTGATTAAAACCCAGGGGGGGAATCAGCTCCATTTTATCATTCCTTTATCTGATGCTCACAGTCTGCATGTCATTAAATGAATGTGTTTTGGTTTCTGGGAGATGCACACAGGGCAGGCATTGAGAGACTCAGCAGTGAGTGTTTCCTACAGACCACGTATGGGAAAATTAAAATCTGCCTGTACTGAGCATGGAACCCCCCTGGAAAGGTCAAGGAAATTAATTTTAAATAAATGGGGTTAAACACTGAAGAATCTCCCTTTTGTTTGGGCTGGCTGGTTTTTTTTTTTCCTACAAGAAATCATGCTGCCAGCAGCACCTCTACGAATGAATTTTTTTTAAAAAAAACAACACTGGCACAGGTTGTCAGAGAAGCTGTTGATGCACCATTCCTGGAAACAACCACAGTCAGCTTGGATGGGGCTTTAAACAACTTGACCTAGTTGATGATGTCCCTGCTCATTCCAGGGGGTTGAAACTAGAAGACCTTTAGTGGTCCCTTCCAACTCAAACAGTTCTATGATTTTTATGAAATTTCAGAAGCCTCATGTTGGCCCAGCTGAAAATGTAAAGGTTGATACAGAGCAGGCTGGAAAGTTCCCATCTTTCCCTGAAAACCTGTGTATTGCTGCCAGTGAGTCACATGCAGCTTTCAGCTGGTTCCTGAGGAAACAGCAGAGGTGTAACCAGGTGGGGGAGGGTCTGGCAGGGCCCCATTGCAATGTTTTGGGGTGCTGGGGACCAGGGGCCCTCAGAGAGCCCCACAGCTCATTGAGGTCCCTGCACACCCCAGCTGAATCAAACCTGAGGTCAGCCCTGCTGCTCCAGCTCCTCCTGGAGGGAGAGGACTGGATGTTCCACTCCCATCCTGCATTTGCAAAGGTTGACAAACACAATTTCTCTTGCTTTTGAACCAAATGCAAAACTTCCTTGGAGACCTGCCTTGAGTTTTGACCCTCATTTTCGCTGTCCACACCCTCCAGCACCCACCTCCACCCACCTCACCCAGAAGCTGAGCAGGAGCATCATTTTTAACAAGACGCTGCAGGTTCAGCAGAGTAATTAATCTCAACAGCAGGTGCTGTCCACTTTTTCCTGGTAATTCACTTAAAGTGGGAAGTTAATTCCATTCAATGGAGCTGCCCTTCACCAATTAGAGAGAGACACAGGCTTTGAACACCCCTGAGCGAAGTGGTTCTGGCACAAACCTTCCTCCTCCTCCTCTATCTGCCCTGACCTCTACATCCACTAGGGAATGCCACATGCCAGTGCTGTGTGATCCTCCCTCTCGAGGCTGATTAGCCAGAGCTGGAGAGTTCAGGCAGGTGAGAGCATCAGAATCCTCGCGCTGACGTTTGATCGCCGGCGGCCGCCGGTGCTCCCAATTAGCCTGCAAACGCTGCCTCCGGCTCACAAATACTTAAAAAAAATGAAGTTTGACAAAAAGCCGCCTGCGTTGCCTTTCTTCAACCCTCTCTGCCATATCAAAGCCTTTGAGAGTATCCGAGGACAACTTTTATTGCCGAGAAGGGCCCATTCGAGCGCCGGCTCGTTAGCGCTGTGGCTGTGCTGCGCAGGGAGCCGCAGAGCTTCCATCAGCTCACTTACCAGGAGCACTCCTGAATACCAGCAAGCACATTGAGCTGGGAAGTGATCTCTGAGGGAGCCACCAAAGGGCATTCCAAGCAGAAAGGTCACCCAGCTCAGCTGCTTCTAGGGGAGCTGATTAGAGCCGTCGCGTTTCGGGAGCCGTGGCACCCCGCAGCAAGTCCATTCCCCAGCCCTTTTTTCTCCCTTCGCTCACAGTAATGATCTGCAGCCCGTCAGAGGGGGCTCAGCAGGGGAGGACAGCAGCAGCACTTATTTTAATAAATAGCATTCATGAGCTGGCTTTCCAGGCTGCAGCTTGGTGAGGGATGTGATGAACACCAGGAGGGAAGATTGAGAGAGACACCGGCACAGGGTGCCCAGAGCTGTGGCTGCCCCATCCCTGGAAGCGTTCAAGGCAAGATTGGAAGGGGCTTGGAACAACCTGGGGTAGGGGAAGGTGTCCCTGGCCATGGCAGGGGGTGGGACAAGATGAGCTTTAAGGCTCTGCAGGATAAAGCTGGTTGTGCTTCCTTGATCTTCTCTTTGATTAGTCAACATTTAAAACATCACCTGGGGCATTTCCCTGGGCAGTGATTCCAGCCTAAGGCCTGCAGTGGGAAGGTCCCACGTTTCTGGCAAGGCTGTTGTATTTCAAAGTGCGTTTCTGCACTGAGGGGGTTTTGGAGCAGTTCTGCTCAGTTTCAGTGTGTTTTCCAGGACTGGCTGCGCTCTTGGCTCTAAGTGTCCACAGCAGACCTGCTCCAGCTGCTGCTCAGGTCAAGGTCCCAGTGAAGGAGAAATCATCACCAATGTGTTTGCATAATAGTCACAAAAAGAATTTGCATAAGAACAGAAGGAATATCTTTATTACTTACTGCAATTTAACATGGCTGTTAGAGACATCTGACAAAAACAGTGCCAGAAACATTGGTAAGCCTATCTCCCTCCAAAACCGAAATTCATCACAGCATTAACCTTACTTTAACGGATTAGCTCAAAAAAAAAAGGCAAGAAGGTGGAGGAAAATTCTGAAAGAACACCTTTTTTCCCCCTTTTCAAAACAGCTCCTTGTTTCCCCAATACATTTATTTTGCATTATTATTTCTCATGTAACTGTGAAGAAATTAAATACTTGAAAACACAACAAAACAGATAAATTAAACCACATGTTTTGATTTAATGCAAACCTGCTGGCATTTCTTTTCCTAAATAATTTAAAAATTTAGCTGAGAAAACCAATTTCTTGTCTGAGAAACCTCTATAAAAGGGAATGTTTGGTATTTTGCAGCACTTCTGTTAAGTGCTGGACTGGTGTCAGAATCTCATTCTTTTAATACTTAGAACAATTTTAACCCACCCACACTCCAGCTCTGAATTATTTAGGAAAAGATTGTATATGTGTCTTTCTACACTTTCTCTATAGTCTGTCAGCAAAGTATCTGGTTGTACTTGGTATTCCTTATTTAAAAAATGTTGTATTCAAATAATAGTGACAGTGTCCACAAAATGTATATCTTTGAAGTAAAGTTGGGCGAAATTTTGTCCTCCAACCCTCACTCTTGTGTCGTAAAAATGTAAGGGATTTCTCCTGTATGGAAATAATCTGATCTTGAAAAGAAAATTAATGTAACTTCCACGGTTGACCCCTTCTCTTGTTCAGCAGGCTTTTGTTAGGGAAGATGATTCTTCCATACAGTTACATTAAAATAGGTGGGAAAAAATAATCAAATTATCTTTTTCTGAATGTTTTAAAGTGTTGTTTTAATGAGTCTGCCTTTCTGTTACTGCCGGAAATAGTGAAATTCAATGTGAGGAAAGAGTAAATGTTGTCCCATAGGCAGAATGAGGCAACCAGAGGCAGACAGAGAAGCCACATTGGGTGACACTGTCTGCAGCTGGACTCCCTATCCCAAAGGCAGTATTTCTGCAGTGTGGAACAGAGGTACCTTCCTGACCCATTCTTGGACTCAAATGGAGCCCTGAAGCCTTTGAGCACATCAGAGTTATAGAGGTGATTCCATGTACCCACAGTGAGGTTTGCACATCTTTTGGACGGGAAGGAACTTGAAGAGTGCAAAAACCGAGCAGAGCTGGGCCAAATTCCTGCTCGGTTAGTGCAGACAGAGGTTTGGCAGTGTTTGAGCTGTGTCTAGCAAATGGTCCACTTGGGTTAGCTCCCTGGGGGAAATCTACTGAGCAGCAGCTGCTCAGCTCATCTTTACTGGGAAGGCTGCTGAGGTACACACAAGGGAATGGCAGGAGGAAACACCAACTCCCCCATGCCTCAAAGACAATCTGCCTTCGACTTCTGCCTCAGGGATTTCTGCACATTCTGGATCTTCTCCGTGATCATGGTGTCAGTGACGTGTTCCCCAAACTTCTGCTTCAGCAGCACCCTGACGATTTTGATGCAGCGTTCATCCATCATGGGCTTCGCCTCCCGGAAGGTGTTGCCCCTGCGCCCTGTGATGGAGTGGCTCTGGATGTAGTCGGAGGTGAAGAGCTGGCAGAGCAGAGTCCTGCAGGCTGTGGTGATTTTCAGGTCAAACCTGATGGACTCTTTGAGCTGCTCCTTGGTGTAGCCGTTGAAGAGCTCCACCTCACACGGCTGTCGGTGGGGCTCCTCCTGGGACGACAGGGATTCCAGACTCTGCACCTTCTTCTTCAGAGAGAGGACTTCCTGCTGGAGGTCCAACACCATCTTCTCCAGCTTCTCCATCTTCTCCATCCTGAAAAAATTAAAGTTGCTTGTGTAAAGGCAAGAAGACAACATGTCCTCACTGTGGGTGTCACTCCTCCACCCAAGCAGTGATTAGATGCCTTCTGCAAGCAGGACATCCTCTCTGACAGAGTATCAGCCCTTCCAGCTATTCTTGAGTGAGGAGTAAGGCAGGAGAGAAAAATTACATGGTCTGGACTTTTCAGTGCTCAAGAATGTTGAGTTTTAACCCTCAACTCCCCCTTGGCATGCATACATGGAGACTTTGATGCTCAATTCTTCTCAGTTGTAAGGAAAGACAAAGCCTGCCTTGCAAGTGCCAGGACACACATATTTATGGTATTAAAAAACAGACTTGTGCGAAATGACAATACAAGAACCATAACTCCAATTTTTTTGGCACCCATTTCTTTACAGGAAAACTGTTCCAAGCATCACTTTATCACTGGCTACTGGTCATCAAAATAACAAACAATAAAACAAGGAACACAACCATGTTTTGATTGTTTTAGGAAAGAGCTCTGTAGTTTTTGCACTGTTTTAGAGCCTTCTTGCATTTCTAAACACAGCCCCTATAATCAGAAACTCCTGGCTTGATTGTAAAGAGACTCAGCAACTTTGGGGTTTAAAATAGCCCCACTTTGTCACCCCTCTGTGATCTCACTGCTCACTCTTGTAGTGAGGAGTGAAAACAGTTAGGAACAAGTGCCTTCTTTTGCTAATTACCTTTCAATATCATCAGGACCAGAATTTTTGTGATCCTTCTTGGAGCCATCAGTCTCTTGCAAAGCATCAGTCTTTTGCTCTTCACCGCTGGAAGAAACAAGCAAGTTAAATAGCACAGCAACAAACAGCTTTATGCTCATATTCATTCCTGAGGAGAATCATCTGGAATTCAAAGCAAAGTCAATTCTAGTTTCATTTGCAACAAGAATAAAATAGATTGAGAGCGAAGATGAGGGGTACTTCATGTGGACAAACTATTGTGCATCCCCCTGGCACACAGATATGGGGGACCTCCCACCAACCCGCCATGGAATCAAGACTTCAGAACACAGGCTCATTTCTCTGCTGTACGTGCCCACACAAACTCTCTATTGTATCCATGAGCTTCTACTCAAAGCAAGCACTGCTGAGAATGGAGAGAAAGAGAAAGAAAGAATGGAGACAGAGTGGACAGAAATCAACATGTGTAGTGTGAAACATTCAGGGTCCTTACTGCGCTTTCAGGCATTACCTGTTCGGACAGATCTGCTGCTGGCACGGGGACAAGGTGCCATATGACTTCCTCTTCATTGGAAGAGCAACACAATCTGCAGCAGGAGTGGGAGACAAGTTTAAGAATCAGCTGTTGAAAAGGTCCTGAATCCTCCTGTCTCTGGAACAGATTATCTAAGCACCCCTGCTAGATTGCATGGCAATACGTTATTCCATTTGCATAAACAGTGATCCAGACAGGCTCTCCAGGACTGATCAGTGGGGATTTGTTATTAGAAAAAGGTGGCATCTCAAAGGCACCTGTTCCCAGTGCAAAAGATATGGTGGGAGCAAGGCAAGCAGAGCCAATGTGCCTCTCGATGCTGCTGTTAGTCAGCAGGTAAATAACACAACTAGCATATTTTCATAAGTGCATTTAATGGGTGGTAGCAGTGGGTGGAAAAATAGGGAAATAGGAAGAGAACTTCTAGCCCAGGAGACAGCAGACACCATAGACTACATACAGGCATCTCCCTTTAGACAGCCCTCCTGGAGATCTTCCAGGTGAAAAGAACCAGGAAATGCCATCTCTAACCTCTGTAACCCTAAGACAAAGCCCATACAGCCCCAGAGCAAAGCAGAGGTTCTCTGGTTGCTCTACAAGTCCCCATCCCACCCTGTTACTCAGGACCAGGCAGCGGAGCCAGAACCCAAGGTTACCTCTGGCAGCTGGAGCAGCCCTGTCCTCTTCACTCTGGGAGCTCTCTGGCCCTGGCATGGCCACGTTGCTGATGGTGGATGGAGGTGTGCAGGCACTGTCTGGGTGGGGGGGAGCTGCCAGCGAGCAGGAGCTTCCTGCCACGTCTCCCAGGACAGGCCTGTCCTTGAGGACGGAGGAGCTGCCAGCATCATGGGGCAGGCTGGCCTCAGTCCCCATCAGCAGTGGCTTTGCAGGATAGGTCCTGTCACTGGGGTATTTCCTGGATGCACTCCCTGGGGTACACTTTGGAAAGGTTTTCCTGGATTTTTTTGGTGGGGATGGCACCGTGCTGTGGACAACTTGTTCTTCATCTGAAAGGAAGGGAGATAGATACTCAAGATGTGCAATGGGGCAGCAACATTGTGTATCTTCCACACCCACTGAGTGCTTTGTACACTGATTGCCATGATGTGAAATTCATGATAGGACTACCACATGCTCAGCATCCTCCCACCTGAAAACCCCATGGAAGCAGAAAGGTGCAAAGTTCAAAACCCTTACTCACTTAACTTCTCCAGGAGCTGTTGATCTTCCAGCAGCTTCTTCTCCAAAATATCTTTATGCTCTGTAGGAAGAGAAGATCTTGCAGCACTAAACTCCTTCTTGGAAGGTTACTCATAAGCAGCCCCAGATTGCAAACTCAGGCCAAGGGGGTGTCACTTACCACTTATGCCTTGCACCGTGCCCCAGTACAGCCCACTGAAGCCGGGGCAGCGGGCCAGGACCCGCTCCCCCACCGTGTAGAGGTGGAAGGGCTTGCGGGGCTCCTTGATGCTCTCGATGTTGATGACCCGGCTGCCATCGGGCCAGCTGATGAGCACGTAGAGCTTGTCCGACATCAGGGCTGCCCACCTGGAACAGAGGGAGCAGCATGGTAATGTCACTGCAGGGGTCTGAGCTCTCCCATGGTTCAGGGTGCTCACAAGCAGTGCTTTACCTGGGGCAGCACAGCCTGCAGATATAAAATACTTGGCCCTGCATCTTCTCTACCACTTATTTCTCTGTTCCCATTCCCACCCTTCTGAGCTTGCCTCATCCTAAAGCCCTTTGCTGGGTGGCTGTCTTGGGTCTGACCGAGCACAGCCACACATGCCTTCAGCGCATCCAAGTGCCCTTTGAAGTGACAGCCATGCCAGGTCCCACCTGGGTTCAGCCAGGGCCAGCCTGACACTTTGAACAGACGCTGAACAAGCCACTGAGCAGACACAGGCTGGTTCCTCTGCCCCTGTGAACCATCACAGCTCAAATGACTCTAGTGGACCTACAGCAGTTTGCTCCAGTGTAGGGCTGTGTCTGTGATATGAAGGCAGTGCACAAAAGAGGCTGAAAAAGACCCAGGGGTATTCCAGGAAATTACCATTCCTTTGCCTGAGCCATTATTTCCCCCAGTAAACATCAAAATGCTTTGATAAGGAGAACAGAAAATTCCCTTCATTTCACCCATGGGGAAACTGAGGCACAGAGCAGTGATAGATATGTCTGAGGCAGTCAAGCAACAAAGCTACAAGGAGCTGGATCCTATGTCCTGGTCCAGTGCTCTGCCCACTGAGATGCCTTGTTCTGCCCCTGAAGCTGCAGACTTCAATCACTGGAGAAAATGGAGAGCCAGGCTGGTGGTGATTTCCAAAACCTCCCATGCCAGAGGAGCAGCTGAGGAGCTGAGGGCTGCTGAGCTCAGGAGGTGTTTCTTTCCAGCTCCTAAGGGCCCTGGCAGTGTATCACCCCAGTCCTGCCTGCTCTGCTTGGCAGCAGGGTTTGGCAGAAGGGTTCTGGGGGAAGGGCTGAGCCCACGTGCTGAGTATCAGGTAAAGGATGGCCATGGTGTCCAAAAAAGATGGAAAGGAGCTGGGGGCAAGCAGGAGAGTTGGAGCAGAGACGAGTTGTCAGGAAGGACAGCTAGGACCCAATTTATTACAGTTTCTTGTTTTGTCTCCACACCCCATTAAAGTCCTGCCTGGATTTGATTCCTCTCACTTGGAAGGTTCAAGTTCACCCTGGAGAACTTTCTCCTTCCCCACCTCAGCCACCATCAGCTGCAGCAAAGCTCCTTGCAGGAACCATAACTCTCCCCAAACCTGCCAGTCTGCCCTGCTGGCACAGTCTTACAGCTGTTTTTCTCCAACTCTTTTCTCCTGACACACACCCTGGCATTTATTTTTATCAAGAAGCACCATATATAAATTATCTGTGTGCCTGTGTTCCCACATACCCTTCCATGCAGCAGGCGTCTGTCCCCAGCCCTCTCCCAAACGCAGGGAAGGCTAGAGAGCAGAAACTAGGATAAATGCATAGCTGAGCCCTCTCCCAGAAACAGAGCTCCACATTCCAAACAGCAAACAACCCCAGCCCAAACAGCTCTCGAGGGGTTTTCCTTTAACATTTAAAGAAAACACTGATCTTCTTTTTCCCAAACCAGTTGTTCATTTACCCTTAGGAATGCAACAAAACTACACAAACACACAGACAGAAAGAGAAAAAAAGAGAGAGATCACAACCCTGATAACAACAGAGCTGTTCCTTGCCTGGTTAGCACTGCTCCAGGTGCTGAGTCTTGCAAGATGTCTCCTGTCTCTCCTGCCCGTTCCAGGAGAGGAGATGACCGGACACTTCCTTGCCTTGGGCTTGTCTGTTTACCACAGCTCCTTGTCAGGTCTCCTTTATCTGGCTTGGAAAGCTCCCACCTGCTGTCCCCACTGCAAAGGAAAAAAAAACAGCTTTAGCTTTCTTTTTTCCTGGTTGTTTTGTTTCAGCATTATTACTCCTGTTATTTTCCCATATACGTTTATTATTTTTTTCCTTTGCTTGTTTTCAGGGCTGTTTCTTACAGGGAGACAGAGCGAAGAGAAGAGAAAAAGCCTTGGGTTTTTTGGAGCATGAATAAACCTTGCATTTCCATGAGTTGTTCATGAATAATTCATGAAAATGCATGATTAATTCAGGTTCATGAATTATTCAGGAATAATTCTCGAACATTCCTGGTTAATTCATGCTCACACAGCGAGTGAGTCAGGCTCTAGGGCTTGGAGAGTTTCTTTCTCCCTGAGACAGGAGAAGAGAGGCTTAGAGAAGCTGCATTGTGCACTTGCTGTTTACTGCCTCTGAAAAGAGAACATATTTTGGGCCCTTTTTGAAACAAGGAGTTGAAGAAAATTGAAATGCCTGCAGCCTGCTGCCCACGGAGGAATAACACAGCACCAAAATAAAGAAAAAAGAGAGAGAGAAAGAAATTGGACTTGCTCACAGAGGAAAGCCTGGCAGCGAGTTTTATCCCCTTTCAAAGCATCTTTCTCCCCCCACCTCCAGATTTCTTCCTGGTTAAGATACATCTCAGTGTTTCAGCTTTTACCTGCTGTGCAGAAAAAAAAGGACCATCCACATGGGTTTCTGCTTGAGGAGTCAAAGGGAATTCCTATGCTACATGCCCATCTGTCCCTGTGTGTGTGTGTGTGTGTGTGTGCACAGTGTATTCTCCCAGGTAACAACCAACAGGGCAAGAGGAAACAGCCTCAAGTTGCACCACTGGAGGTTTAGATTGGATATTAGGAAAAATTCTTCACCAATAGGGTTGTCCAGCACTGGCACAGGCTGCCCAGGGCAGTGGAGTCACCATCTCCGGAGGGATTTTAAAAGAAGTATGGATGTGGCACCTGGGAATATGGTTTAGTGGTGAGCTTGGCAGTGCTGGGGGAATGGTTGGACTCCATGAACTTAAAGAGCCTTTCCAAGCTAAAAAATTCTTGCAAAGCTTCTTGACTCAGTGCCCCAGGCAGGGTCAGCACTGGTCATGGCACTGGGCTCAGCAGGTCAGGCCTGCTGCTCGCACCAAAGCAGACATCAAGTTGGCCATGCACAGCTCTGTGTTTCTCCCCAAAATATCACTGCTGCAGCACCTGGAGTTCCCTAACACTGGGCTTTTTATCTCTCCTGCACGGAGGATTGCATGGCATGGCAAAAGATAGATCCCATGTGGCATCCAGCCTGCCATTGTCCAGGCTGGACACCAGAGGGTAAGGTGCAGTGGGTTGTCTGCACAACCCAACCACCTATCTTACCCCAGCCACTGGATGAGATGGGAAAACAGCTAGGGAGTGATTCCAAACAGCACTGTCTGGTTTATCTTAGCCAAAAAGAGCACTGGAGGATGTTGGGAGGAAGGGAGAATTCAGATGTTCGGTGACACATTAGAAAAGAACCTTGATGAGATTCAGAGAGTAATAAAAATTCTGCATTCCTGATTTGCAATATTTACAGCTAAAAAATACACCTGCCAGCCCAGGTAAAAGCACATGTTCAATAGAGAGCTGGTTGGGATTAGGTAACAAGCAGATATGAACAGAAAAGCAGCAGTATGTGACTTCTGTGCAGTTCTGAACAATGTTGCTCAAGACTGAGAGCTGCCTAGTTCTAAGAAATGGAAAAGCAATGATGAGAAAAATAATAGAGATACACAACAATGGAGTTGAGATTGGATTTTCGTTTGAGGCAGGACTTGGTTCCAATAAAATCTGCCTGGGAAGAGAGCTGGCTTAAACTAGCATTGTTTGCTTTCCTATGAAGAACAACAATATCCAAAACATAACAACTGAATATTCCTGGGGTAGAGGTTGGTAATTCAACTGCAAACCACAGGAGAGGAAGGATTACAGGAATCACAAGAGGAAGACAAATTGTAGTCTCATCTAACACCAGATAAGTCAAGTGCCTGTGTATAAATATACAGTGTTTGTGTTGAATTATTCCAGGAAAATTCGGGTCTGAAGTGAATCACAGGTGTTTGACTTCATGAAAATTAGCAAGCCCTGATTAGATTTCCCTCCCAGTCGGTGAATATGAAATCCCTGGGCAGAGGCCTCAGTTCCGGGTGTAGGCAGGGTTACTTTCTTCAGGAACCTCTCCTCTGCACCTCCCATTTTTTTGAAAGCAAGTCCCACACTGAAGCCCCGGTGCCAGCACGTGTCACCCTCTGAGCTGCACTCGCTGAAATTTACATTTCAGCCACGACTAAAGAACAACAAAGGCTCCTTTGTAACCTTACCCAGAGATACACCCAGGAAACAGCGTTTGAGCGCTTCCCGGGTCTTTATCAGAACAATCTTAATTGATGTTTGGAGGTATTTGAAGTGCAAACAAGGTGGTTTTAATCCCCTTTGTCACTTAAACTCAGCAATGTAGCCCTTCCTTTGGCTGGGTTCAGCAGCCCAGTCATAGAATCCTAGAATGGTTTGTGTTAGAAAGGAACTTAATGACCACCTCATTCCATCCTCCCTGCCTTCCACTATCCCAGGTTGCTCCAAGCCCTGTCCAACTGGCCTGGAACACTTCCAGGGATGAGGCAGCCACAGCTTCTCTGGGCAGCCTGTACCAGGGCCTTACCACCCTCACAGTGAAGAATTTCTTTGAAATATCTGTCTAAACCTGCCCTCTGTCAGGTTGAACCCATTCCCCCTTGTTTTGTTACTCCAGACCCTTGTCCAAAGTCCCTCTCCAGGTGTCCTTGAGCACCTTTAGGCATTGGAAGGAGCTCAAAGGTGCCCCTGGAGCTTTTTCTTCTCCAAGCCAAACAGTCCGAGCTCTCTCAGCCTGTCTCCTGAGCAGAGCTGCTCCAGCCCCTTGAGTACCTTCACGGCCTCCTCTGGACTGGCTCCAGCAGCTCCACAACACTCACCATTTCCAGAAATGCAGCCAGAGTTCATTAATTGAGAGCTACACGGTTCATTAATTTTTATCAAACACAATGAAATGACACAGGAACCCTCAAGCCCTGTGGTTCACTGAGACCAGCTCTGCATGCCCTGCACGCTGCCGGGAGAAGGGGAGGGCATGGCCAGGAGGGATCAGCACTGCCAGGGCAAACGGCGGACAGAGACCGGTCCACTGTAACCAGCCCCGCCTGGGTGGCAGGGGGACTGGTGGAGGCATTAGGATGGCTCTGGGGGAAGGTTTCACATTCCACGAGACGCTGGAGTGTAAGGCACTGTCTGTACCCGACATTTTGTAGCATTTATAACGAAACAAGTACAAGTCCCACCTCTGCCTGCGTTCCGGGAAACAGTGAAATACGATCCGGGCTAATGAGGCTGGAGTTAACTGCATTTTAATTAAAGAACGTCTATTTTCTCACAGGCCAGGAAGAAGCTCAGAAAGAAGCAGAACTACATAGACATGGGGAGCAAAGGGTCAGCAGCCAGCGAGACCCTGCAGGTGCTACCTACCGGTTTGTTAAATGATTTCCTGGGCTGGAGCTCTTCCCGGTTACTCCTCCTGTGACAGAGAGCAGAAAACAGTGAGAAAATCAGAGCCTAAATGCACAAGGCACAGCTTTGCAATGGGCTCTGCACAGAGTCCACTGGCTGTATGGGCTTCCCATTTATCTAATGCAAGTTCTTATTCCTTCTCAATCATTGCCCTGAATTAAGATATATTTTTAGAGACCAAGGTATTTCATTTCTCTTCAGAAAAGGGTTTCCTCTTTGTAATCCCATTTCACATCCCCTTTCTTTTCACCTAGCAGCTTCCCACCATTTTGCAAAACCTTTTTTTCAAGCTCTATTTATTAAACATTTGTGCTCTACAACAACTGTTTCCTTATCTGTTTGTCTGGCTGATGTGTTCGGGTTCCTTTGTGAGCTTGGCAGTGAGATAGCTGCAGCACAGTTACAGGGAAAAAAAAAATAAAAAGGGGGAAAAGATGACCCAAAAAGCCCAGAAGGAACCTTAATTGCTGAGGACAGCAATACATGATGGCTTTTAAATATCCACAAACCTTTCCTTGATTCTCTCAAGTATTTAGCATTAGCATCTTTTTAGCATTCAAGGGGACATGAAGGGGACTAGCAGGAATTAACTAAACTAAGGAGGCACCAGAAATCAAATAATATATCATTCCCATGAGACTGAAGAGGAAGAAAGTATTTTACACCCTAATTACAGCTGAAGGTACCTGGGAAATATCGACCTGCTTATGTTCAGGTATCTGAGCACCTCCTGAGAAAGTGGCAGGCCTCACCACATATTTTCAATAAAAAACAGGCTTAAGTGTCACAAAATCAAGGCCAAAGAGCAGAAAAAACCTTAATGTTTCCTTTAGTAACAAACCCCACTGAAAGGGATCCCAGCACATCATCCCACAATGGGAGGGTGTCTTGGTTCGAACGATAGGTGTCTGCTAAGGAAGGCAGGAGCCTCCTTAGGAATGGAGAATGTAAACCCCCTCCCTCCGAATTATTATAATTTTTAAATTAAGGGGGTTCTCAGGCCAGTCTTATGGGAATAGGAATAACAGTTCTTTACTAGGATAATTAAAAATACAGTAATACAAAAAACAAACCCACCGACAGAGTCAGAATACAAACCTGGCACCCTGTGGGTCAGGGTGTTGGTAGTCTGATTAAATGGTGGCTGCAGACCTTCTAGAGCAGCAGATGTGGTTCTGTCGAAGTGGTGATCCTGTAGAAAGGGTGTAGCTCTTCCTCTGAAGATCCAGTGGTGGTGTAGGTGGGCCTGGTCGTCTTCTGGGAATCCAGCGGAGAAAGTCTGCTTAGTGTTCCAAATTTCAGATTTTTATCCAGGTAGGAATGCTTGGCTCCTCCCCCCTGGATGGAGCATCTCCCAATGGGATGATGTGGTTTTATCAGTCATTAAGTGAGAATCAATGGCCCATTAGCAGAAGATATCTCTCTGGACGAGGATGGGTTGTGGAAGAGATAAAGAAAACTGCCCCACCTGATTTTTTAACTGCTGGCCCATTGACAGAGGATCACTCCACCCACACCCCCACCCCGGTTTTCAACACATGGTGATAGAAAATATGCTTATGGTTACATCTTGCAACTGAAACCCAAGACAGAGGGTAAAACACAAGCAAGGCTGATGTGTAAAATTCATTTTATCGCACCCCCGGGGGCTCGCCACCCTTTCCCACACCATTCCTGAATGGAAAGGGGCTGCGGGGGACGTGAGGTCCTTGCTTGGGAGCAGCAAACCCCAGTGCTGAGCTGGCAGGGTGCCGCCAGCTGCTCCTGCTCTGAGTCACTGCCCCGCTACCATGGCGAGCACCTGAGAGCGGCTCCAGCACCGAGAGAACGTCTTGTTTCCTGTTACTCCAGCAGCACGACTGTGATTCCAGATTCTCCCCCTGCTGCTAATTAATTAAATAAAATCAGGAGCACGCTAGCAGTTGCAGAAGGAACTTGCCGGTTGGCACACGCTGCCTGCAGCCCCCCCCCCCCCCCCCAGCGTCCCTGTGGAACAGAGCTTTTTCCTCAGCGTTTCAGGGCTGGTGTTCCCCCCTCCCAATTTTTGCCCTGTTTCTGCCAGAAGGCACCAAAAATTAGTTATTTGCATTAGGAGGGAATGTGTTTTGGGCTGATTTTGGACAAGAAGCTAGATGGGACCTCATCCCTCTCCCTGATGCCTTGGGCTGCCACACTCCGGATGGGAGTTTCTGCAGCAGTGCCTGATCCTCTGCCAAAAAGCATGAAACCCGCTGAGATTTCACCTCACGTGGCCACAACACTAATGATTTCTCCCAGGGCCTTTGATGCTGCTGAATAAGTCAATGAATTCCCTCTAACGTGTCACAGCTTTGGCTGAGGGCACAGGGCCCTTTCAGGCCCCGGTGCCTCGTGCAAAGCCACCACGGTGCTGCCACACAAGGCCATGTGGCAGGATGGCCTCATCCAGGACATCATCCACAGGGATGCAAAGAGAATGGAAAGCTCTCAAACATGCTGTAAAATCAGGCAGAGAAATTGTCCTTGCCCAGCTGTCTCTCTCCAGACCCTGCTCCCAGGGCTGGCACAAGCAAATGGGCTCTTGTGTGAATAGATCTGTTAAAACCCATGGGAGCAATCCCCATGCCAGCCCTGCCTACTCAAAGTGGCATCATTTTGGTACCTGACTACTTCAAAGGTGAAAGCATATTCTCCCTAATTTGCTAAACTGACAAATTTATTCCTCTCAGGAGACAATCTCGTTTCAGTCTTCTACCACTTTAGCTTTGTACACTCAGTCCATAACATGAAAAGATTTTTCCTTAATTTTTTCTCCAGGAAAGAAGGAATTGGTCTTTTATTTGTGGCACTTTAAATTGGCACATTGACTGCAAAAATCCACTGCTCATCACATCAAAGGCTGATCCATTAGTGCCAATTACTCCAGTAATGGAGATCTTTACAGGGATGGGTGGCAGGGACAGGGTCAAAATAGATGGGTCTTCTCACATGGAAGGAGGCAGAGGAAGAAGCAAAATCTGGGAAGACAGTGCCGCTTTAAACTAGGATATCTGCTGTGCATGGCAGGACAAAACACGACCCACTCCTCATCCTGTCTCTGGATGTGATTCAACCCACTCGCCCCCAGCTGTGGGTTGTGGTGCAGAGCCTGGTCCTCACTCCCCTGGCAAATGACAGAGCTGAGCTAATCTCAGCCTGGAATCCCTGTGGATTGACAGCAAGGACTCATACAGGATGTAACTTGTGAGTTTGCAGCAAGCACAGCATCCTCTGGCAGGGAATGATTTTCTCTTCATCCTTCCCCCTCTCCAGGTATTCCTCTAGGAAAATCCATTCTCTGTTGTGGACAAAGCAGTGGAGATGGAAGGTTCTGTGTGCTCCAAAAAGCCATCAGCATGTTCATCCCACAGCTCTCCCACTCACAGCCATCAGTTCTACACAGAGCAGGCAGCAAACTGGTCACTACTGGCATTGCCTGTGGTCTGAACGGGGAATTGTGGATCACCATCCAGCTTCAAGTGTTTCCTAGTGTGAAGTATTTTACACAGTTCCCTACAGATTCTGGGTCAGTCCCACAGCAATTTGGGGAGTGTTTAGGTCAACAGGGTCTCCCCCAGACTGCAGCTTGGGGCCTCCCTCTAAACTACAGCACAGTAAAAAATATGTACTAAGGTCACAATGAAAAATCCTCTGCTAAGCCTTCTTTAGTGTCTCTCAACTCCTAATTCCAATTGTAAAATGCTATTTGGGAAGATCAGACTGATAAAATCAGGACAATTTTGTGGATTTTCGTAAAAATGCTTTTTGAAGCTTTAAGATGCAAGGATTTTCATTGAAGTCAATATTCCTCTTACAAATTTTTCAGCATCTTGTTGTTTCAACTTTCCACTCTTATCTCCTGCCAATTTTCACCTGCCCAGAGCCAATCATTTATCTGACAGCTGCCATGCCCTTGTGCCATTTACTGAGCATCATCTGCATGAGGCCTGAGGTGCTCACTAAGGAAAATTAATTTCATATTCTTTGCAGAACCAGGGAAGATCTTGCTTGCTCAGTTGGACAGTGGAAGAGTTTTCTATTCAAACCTACTCTGTGTAGCATCACTGATGTATTTTCACTCAGAGAAATCAGTTTATTTTCTGCTCTTAAATCAAGAGTGGGCAGTTCCGCGAGCAACGCCACAGCAGAAAAAAACACAAACAGGCTTACTCAAGCACCATCTCTGAAGGGATTGTACTCTGCTTTTCAGATGAGATTAAGAGCTCAATTACAGTAGAGAAAGAGCCTTTCATTAAATCACACATAGAACATAATAAGGACAAATTACAGAGCTCTTCAGAAGCAAATCTGTGTCAGACTGCTGGGTAAGGAGGCCCTTTAGGGGGAGCCTTCAGTGGTTTCTCCTGCCCTTCTGAAGAAATGAGTCCTACACACCTCATTTAACCAAGTTTTTGAGGAAAGCTCACAACCAGAATCCTATGGGGCATCCAATTCTTTGGATGCCTCTCTTCCAGTGACAGATGAGCAGTGTAAGCAACCATCCCCTCATATTTGTAATGAGTGGGGTAAAGCCTCGGGTTAGTGCTGATGTGCACAGTTTAGAAGTGCAGTGGTTTGCTCTGCTAACACAGGAAAAGCCCAGAAGCTCAGTGTTGTCTCAGTCCCATGTTGGTAACGGGAGAACCTGTGGAGTTTAAAGAATTTAAGACCCAGCAGCTTTTAAGGCCCAGCAGCTGAGGGAAGAATCAACTACCTAAAGCCAGACCTTGGACATAATGGTTTAATTCCAGCAATGCTCTTCTGTCTGCAAAAGCCTCCACCAAGAAACCTGAAGATGAGGAGGTGAGGAAAGAAGAGATTCAAGCCCCTCACACAGAGGAGAGAGCCCAGAGACCCTCAAGCCAGAGAGAACCCTTCCTGGTAGCAGCCAGGCTGCCCAAACTTTCAAAATCAAAGCTCCAGTGCAAATCCCAGGCACATGAACCACAGGCAGAAATACCCACTGGCCTCAGGATTTGCAAGTGATTGTACAAGTGTGAGCCTGGAGCTGAGGGACTGGATGCTTTTTGCTCCCCAGAAATCCAAGGCACTGCATGGCAAAGCCCCAAGTGGACAGCAAAGGGTTACAGGACTGCCCAGAATCCCGTACCTGGGAAAGGGGAAGTCCAGGTTGAGTCACAGAGTTGTCACCACTTGATTTTGTTCCGTTGTTATTCTGCTCTCCTGGAATATATTATGGTTAATTAAAGACAGTTAGCTGATTGGATTGTAAGCAGGTGCTGGGGGAAAAAAACATATCACTGTTCCCCTTTGAAATGCCAGAGGGGAGATTCACTGAAATTCCCTTTGAAAAGACATCCCAAACCCTTGTAATCTGTTGATGAAAACAGTCAAGGAAAAGTCAAGGAAAAAAAGAACAAACAATGATTTTCAGGAGTTTTTAAAATTCAGGTAACTGAAACCCCCATCAAGCATTAGAATTGAGGATTGCCATTCCCACACCGGCAAACCTTTCAAAGATTCAAAAACTTTCATTGAAAAGCAGTGCCAGAATACACAAAGTTGAACAATGATCCATGAAGGCCTAATATTTCCATCAAGACTGAGATGACATGAGATGGGATGAGATGAGTAGGAGAGAATGACTGGGGCTCTTCAAAAGCCAGATCTCAGAGCTGAGACAGGATTTAATCCTCCAGTTATCCAGAAAAGGATCAAGACATGAGGGAGCTCATAAAGCCAGAGCGCTCAAAACAGCAGCATATACACAGAGGGAAGAGGAGCAAATACAGCTGGATACTTCCTAATGCTCTTCTTTGGACTGACCTGATGTCTGGTACAGTGGGACACAGAAAACTTGCTCAAAAACATACGTGGCAGAACTAAAAATGTTCACTGAGAAGCAACAGAAAAAATTAAGAGCATAGAGGAGCGAGCATAGTCATGAGGACCTTGAGATGAAAGAACCCCAAAAGGCCAGACATGATGTAATATTGTGCATAATGAGGGCAAAATACATGTTGCTATTCATCATGTAGCCAAAGAATTATAGAATAGTTTGGGTTGGAAAGGACCTTTAAAGGTCATCTGGAATGACAGATTATTGAAAGCA
>WAAG01050965.1:1671-12128 GCA_013390105.1 Tichodroma muraria
ACAGTAAGAGCAGGACACAGCAGTAAAACCCTGGACAGCACACTTTGGTACATATCAGCCAGCATCTGGAAATGCAAGGCAGCAGGGCCAGCAGTTCAACAGCGATAATAATCAAGGTGCCTGTTCCATGGAAGCTTGCCAGAGAAGCTAAACTAATCTGACAGTGTCTGATCAGTATTCAGACCTAAAACATGTAAGAGATCCTGGGACCCAAACTTGGGTTGAACTTAGAGACTCAATGACTGTCCAAAAGCTATCACAATCAGTGATCACAACAACAAAATAAAAGGTAAACAACCCCAAAGGACATGTCTGTCCTCAGCTGCAGGACTGGGCCTCCTTCAAGGACTAGAAAGAATTTCCAGCTTAATAATTCACCTCCCTTCTGTCTTCATTTCAGACTAAAATCGTCAGTCAGGGAAACTACTTAGTCATATAGTGCCTTGAAATGTTTGTCCTAGATAATTTCTTTCCTAGCATGAACTCACATAGAAAAGATCAGTTAATTAATACCAGTGGTTCAAGAGACAGGCATTATTTTATGCTCATGCTAAGAGACAGAGGCATGCTGATTCTAAAGTCCTTCTCAACATTCTTCCACACACAATCACCACAATTACAATTTATAAACAAAATGGACCAGTCAATTACTTTGTAAGTGGCCAGGAGAGAAAGAGGTAGAGGAGCCTATGTCCTTGGAAGCAATCATTTTAGAACAGATGACCATTTTGACAGCTCATAGACCACAAAATTTATCAAGTTCTCTGCTGGGTGTCCCCTGTCTCCCCGCATTTGAAGTCATAGTTTTCATGATCACTTTCTATGGACAGGGTAAAACCAGAATTATTTGATATATGTGACACAGAAAAAGAGCTGCAACATACAATAACTGTAAGCACCAGACTCGAAGTTGCACATCTGATTAGCACAATGACAAAAAAGCACATTTTTGATCACTTGAAGAGATGCAAACCCACCTCTTACCCTATACATAAATATTAGAAGTCAAAAAACTCAGTAGCATGTTCGAGTAAATTTTTAAATTACAAGCAAGTTTTATCATGTAAAACCTGCACAAAATTGACTTCAGTGCTTAAAAGCTAGCATGAATAACAGCTACCCATTGAAAAACTTGCAACTCTTTCACCCTGCAGAACAGCTACTAAAGCTGTTCTAATATTTTATTAGTTTTGGACAACCACCACACTGTACCTGTCCAAAGCAGGAAGTGCAGAAGGTCACTACTGCAAGTACAAAAGGGAGTAAGCACCTTCATGGCTGCATGCACTATCCTGAAACAGCACTTTCAGCAGTCTCTTAAGTTCCAAGTTTTCTTACAGACCATAAGCCCAGATCAACACCAAATCAGTGCATAATACCTTGCAGCTTTCATTAGTACTGCATATAATTCTAGATATTTTGGTAAAGTGTTAAAACACAAGCTTTTTAATACTGCAATCACCTAAAAACCTCTGAAGCAAAGTCAATAAAATTGACTGCTCAATTTCACTAGCTTAGCTGTTTCAAAAAGAAAAACACCAGAACTCACATCTTCATGTCCTCGGAGACTCTACCAAATACATTCTAAACTCCCATTCTCTTCCTTTGAAAAGGTTCAATATCTTTAGTTCACAACATTTTGCATTAAGAACTTCTTTAATCTTTGCAACACACAGTACAGGAAACAGCCTTCAAAAGGAAGGCTGCAAAATTAGTCCATATTTTTGCCTTCAAAAATGATATTCTTTTTAAGCAAAGAGATATTGCTAATTCCTCATACTGTCTCTTTAGTAGGTCATAAAATATAAATGACACATTATGCTCCCCCATTAAACTCTCCATTCTACCCTGATCCCTGCACATTGAAACAAAACACTAGGTTTTCTGCCTTGGATTGAGGAAGTAAGAGTACAAGGCCAAGTCAGCAAAAAGAATTAATACATGGCAGGAGTTTCAAATAGACAGATATATGGTTATATCTAAGTTAAAAAAAAAATTAAATATCTACATTTAAATATAGATTTAAGTTTTATCTTGACAATCATTAACAGCTGATCATCAGGGAAGAAAACTCTTGGCTGACATATATTCAGGGGCTGCGTTCCAAAAAAGGCTTCAGAGATCTGCAAAGGCAACCTTGATATAAAGGGGGAAAACAGTAGAAAGTAGTAGAAAAATTTATGTTACCAAAGAATCTTCCCTTTAGATTTGTTTTTTTCTTTTTTCCTCACTGAAGAAAAACAGGCAAGACCTATATACCAAGTATCACTAAGAACTAGGCTATCTACAGAAGGTATCTACTGGCATTACAAAGTTATTCATGCCTTTCTATACGAAGTTAAAGACGTTTATCAGCTGGCTGCACACAATCAAGCTAACTGATTACACCCAGGGAAAATTTCAGTTTCTTTCTAGCTGCTCAGTCTCCTCTCTTTGTCTCCTGGCTGTCTTATTTCCTTCTAGCAAGGTCAAAGCTAGAGCTGATCAAATAATGTTTCTAGTTTTCATTTATACTTTGGTAGGTTGAAAGTACTACAGCAATCTACTTGAACAGATTATCATCCTTAACCAGTTCAAATGTTTCCACCCACAATTTATCAGCCACTGCACCTTTCAAAAACAATTACAATCAAAAAATTACAGGCCTGCAATATTCAGCAATTAATAAGTCATGTCATTTCCTAGGACACCCTTTATTGAGCATCGAGAACGATTTTTTTTATTCGTTTGTTTGCATAGAAGAAAGATAACAGAAACATTAAATAACGGTCCATTTTCACAATAGAACCAGTGGTTATTTCAGTTGTATTTTATGCTGAATCAGACACACCATATTGTAATAACTTTATTCTCTGTAAGTTTTCAGTTCAGCCACCCTTACCTCATTATGCCCTGAAAAACACCATAGGAGCTCCAGGTGATGTGGCAATCCCTAACCAGAACCAGACTTCTTCCGAGGGATGCATGACCTAGCAATGGCATAATTGTGCACCACGTACACCAACCAGCACCCTCATCAGCTATCGCTGCTGTTTGCAAGTCCCTTTTTAAGTCTTAAACCAAACAAGACCTTAAAAGCAAAGCATCTCCTGAGAAAAAAGGCACTTAGAGGTGAGCTACTCTATTTGGAGACAGATAATGAAAAATTAAATGCTGGCTTGCCTTGAAGGTATTCCCTTCAGCTGAAAAAAATAGCAACCATGCAGAACAGAACAGCTCAGTCTTCCCTTCAGCTGACAGATTCCCCAGTCAAGCAAATTCCTAAATGATTCATGTAGTTTCCCAGCATTCATTCCCAGATCACATTCAGACGTGATCTTTCTGGGGAAGACGGGGGAAAAAAACCTTGCCTTTTGTTTCCTCTAGAAGGGATAACACAAATAAGCACTTACAGCCAACAGGTACCACCTGACACACCCACTGAACAACGTACTTCCAGCTACTGATACCGAGCCAGCTGAAAACCTGCTCCGTGAGCAGGAGGCGATTTATTTGCTGTGAGAGTAGTCCCACGTGGTTTTAGTGCACCACGCTAGGCAGAGATTGAGCAAGAATTCACTGCTTTGCTCAGCACAGCCGCCGCGCTGTGACACCAAGCGTTCCAAGCGCAACCTCCCTCCGGCTGCGCCCGAGCCGCCGCTGACCCGACACGGGCACAAGCTCCTGGGAAAGGGAGCTCTCCTTCCCCGCGGCGGCACCGGCGCTGACAGAGCCGCACAGTCAGCCCAAGGAACTGACCTCGATGAAAACCTAACTCTTCCCTGATCTACCCGGCAGCAGAAATGCCAGCGCCAGCCCAACACAGAGGGCAGAAGCGTGCCCCCACTTGTAGCCCTCCTGCAGAGGACCACAGATGTGTTAGCTTAGGATAATTGTGTAAGTGCAGCCTTATGACAACAATTCCCACACGAAAGACCTCAAACATAGCCCTCACTCAAGAAGATTCACGGAAAATTCCAATTAATCCATGACCTTTACTCAAATTTCCAACTATACTTTCAAGCAACACTGCCTATATTCCTCCTGCCCCCGTGTCTGCTCACCCACAGAAGTGCTGTAGCACTGCCTATAATCTGCTCTTGGGCCAACAAGAAACTGCATTATGGACATTACCTGAAGGAGAACACACGAGCAACTCCACGGACGGCTCCAAGCAGCACTGCCTCATTGTTGTTCTTCCCCCCAGCCTTTATACCATTCATCTCACACACCTTACACCTGTGTGCCCTCTCCACCCTCCTGTGATTGGTCCCTACCCCTCAGCATTCCAGGTCTCTTTACCTTTAACTCTGCTCACCTGACTTACCCAGCTGTAGCCCATTAAGGATGAGACTCTGACCTCAGCCCCATTCCCAATCACCACAAAATGTGTGCCTACAATTGCCTTCTATAGCACTTGAAAACAAATACTGGAAGGTTAAGTCAGTCTTTTGAAACCCTATTTAAAAGTGACTGCACCAACTAATGTTTCAAGACATCCGCTACATGCAAACAACTCTGAAGACAAGTTCAGCCACTGTTGTGACCCCCACGGGTTCAGAGCAAGTGGAGCCCAGCTAAATATTAGCATTTCAGTCACTACTTACTTACAAATTTATTTTCACAGCAGATTTCTTTCTCTAATCTCCAGGAATGAAAATACACAAACCTGTAAGCTGTCATTTCAAACAAAACAAAACATAAATCCCAGTAAATGAGTGTGGTACAGCTCAATTCACCAGGAGCTCCTATGCAGAAGTCAGTAGTAAAACCATGCTGGGGAGGTGGTTTGCTGGGAATACCAACTCCTTAAAGAAAGGAACGAAGGTAGGACATAGTAACCAGTTTCAAAAAATACTGCACTATATTGCTCCATGCTGCAAGATACAGTATCTGAGTGGCAATAACTGAAACTTTTGCCTCTAGATTTATTTCCTCTCTTCCAATATCTATAAAGATGCAAAAGATAGAAGCAAACTTAAAATACAAAATTGCTGTAGCATCAATTTCAGTGGTCAGTTCTACTATAACAGACACATAACTGTATTAAGACAGTAGCTTTTGCTAAGATACAGGATTTTATCTTAAGTTTGCAGTCTCCAACACCTTTGAATTTCTCAACCATTTCGGTTTGCATCATATCCTAGAACCAAAAAACTACATCAGTCTTAACACCTGTATATATATATATAAAGAACACATTCTTAAGAAAACAGAATTTCTCTCTACTTCCCCTTCCCCTAAACTTATATCTGAGGAATATCTAAACTATAGGCACTGAAAAAAAAAATTAATAGCATATTTGATAGATTGGGGGTTTGTTTAGGTTCCAAAATGTTATAGCTAAAAGGTGACTGAATCAAGTCACCCACAAAACAAAATAGAACATAATATCATCGTTTGAGATTAAAGAGATTAAGTACTTGGAACAAAATCCCTTTGCTAAGCTCCAGACAGTTCTGGAATTCACCATCATTTTTCTTTTGGTAATAACAGGAAGGAAGAACTCCTCCTTCTGCTCTCTTTAATAGCACTAATTCTGCTTTGGTTGTCCTTTCTCCATACAACCTTCGTGAAAATAACGGAAGTATTTTTCCTTCAGAGCTATCACAGAAACTAACTCACCTGTGAAGACCCAGCAGAGGCTTTGATTTCACTACTTCGTATTTAGGGGGAAACCATATGCGTTAGGGTAGAGTGAATTTATTCACAGTGGCTGGTGCGGGGCTGTGTTTTGGATTTGTGCTGAACACAGGATTGATAACACAGAGATGTTTTTGTTATTGCTGAGCAGGGCTTACACAGAGCCAGGGCCTTTTCTGCTTTTTGTGCTTCCTCACTGGTGAGGATGCTGAGGGTGCCTGGGAGGGTGGGAGGAGGCACAGCCAGGACAGGTGACCCAAAGTGACCAAAGGGATATTCCAGACCACGTGACATCATGCTCAGGATATAAAGTGAGGGGAAGAAGGAAAGGGCACATTTGGAGTGATGGTGTTTGTCTTCCCAAGTTACTTGTGATGGGGCCCTGCTCTCCTGGAGAAGGCTGAACAACTGCCTGCCTGTGGGAAAGCAGGGAATTCATTCCTTGGTTTGCTTTGTTTGTCTGTGTGGCTTTTTCTTTCCCTGTTAAACTGTCTTTATCTCAACCTACAAGTATTCTATCTTTCTGGTTCTCTCGCTGATCCTGCTGGAGGCGGAGGGAAAGAGTGGGTGCCTGGGGCTTGGTGGTGGCCTGGAGATAAACCATGACACTATGAGGTCTCCTGCTCCTCCACCTTCCATGGGAAGGAGATTACTAGAGATAACTGGGTTACTGGAGATTACTCATTCACCTCTGGACTGACAACAGGAAAGCATGGAAAAGTAAGGGAGTTAATATTTGATTATCGTATTTAATATGAATAATTAAAAGTCAATTAAAATATTGGGGGGGGGGGAATAATTGTATGGTGTACATTCCCTATTTAAATATTCTGCTCCTGAAACTTCACAGCTATCTGGTTGCCTACATTTCTAATTAAAAAGGGTATCACTGTTAAGTGTTACGGTTCATATTTTTTTATTCTCTTAATTTTTTGTTAATGGTTTTAATGTTGATGGTTTGTTCCAGTATTTTCCCCCATGTTCGCCCCTAAGCTGATTTATCACTAAAATTGTATCCTCCCCTAAGTTACCCTTTATGGTGTTTCCCTGCCCCTTGTTCCAGACCTTTCCCTGTCAATTATTGTTACCCTGCCCCTTGTTCTGGCTCCTTCCATGTCACTCCTGCCTGGAGCCAATCCTTGGAGCGTTCCTCCCCCTGGGTGTTCATGGCTGGCTCCCTCTCCTCGATGCCCTATTGGGGAATGTGCCCTGTTCTCCCACCCCACCTGCTGCAATTGGCCTCTGGCCAGTGACTTGACCCTCCCCACTCCTCCCCTGATGCTTCCCCCTTGGTTTATGATTTGCACCCACCCCTGGAATTGTGACACTTTTTAAACCCGTGCGCGGCAGCGCTCGGGGCTCTTTCTGTCACTGACCCTCCAGAGGATAAACCTTTCCTGCTGGAACCCCAGAACAGAGAGCCTTCTCCTGCTCCTCCTCCTGACCCCTGTCGAGGTCTGACACCTGCACTGTTGAGTGTGTGGTTCAAAAGGTTCAGCAGAACCCGTGCTGAAGCTGTTCCCCACTCCTGGCGTGGCGCCGGGGTCCGTTGAGCTATCCCGGGCTCCGGCGGGCCGCGTCCGTTGGGAGCGTGTTTGCTGAACAAATGAATCCAGGAAATGGTGACCTGGTGCTGTTACGCTAAGAAAGAACAATAAAGCATTTTACCTGTCTCTCAGTAATAATGATCCAATTTCTATGTGCAACAGAAGTCTCAGTTACAAATAAATTATTATTTCATCTGGGGAAGGGAATATTCAGGAATAGACGCAAAATAGATACAGGGGAAAATAGCAACAAAGCTCATGAATCATGAAGACTATTAAGAATGTTTCTGTTTTATGCGACAGCAATAACAAGTCATTCATTGACCATTTGCCTTAAATTAAACAATAGATCCTCAATTAGGAGAGAAAGACAGAGTTTATGTATTTTAAAGGATAAATAAGATGTATCAAGCAGAGTAACAGACTTCACAATCTATTTAAACCAACCTCCTGTTACGTCTCTAAATTCATCCCAAGTTAAAAACAATTTAGAAGAAACTAAGAGGTGATACCTTTGAACCGTAACTTGAACTCCAGGTCAAATGACAATCCAGAAGATGATCAAACTCTCCCAGTTCCTGTTTCAGTTAAGATTAGGACAGCTCAAACTGCATACATGCACATACAGAAGCTCTCCTCCGTGACTCGTTCCAGAGCAACCTATGTATCTGCTGGTTTGGTGACTGCTGGATTCCTTGCTAATACAACCTGTAAAGCAGCACAGACACCATCTATTGGGAGTTAAAATCTACTACCACCTTTCCATGCAGACAGGCAATTTGGGAAGTGTAGCACTTCACTCAAGTAAACCTAAATTTCCTATTCATGCATATCCATTACAATACTACCTGTTTTTATCAATATGCAGCTTTTCACTAGCTAGAAACAGAGAGGAAACACAAATAATCCCAAAAAATAAGTTATATCTTATTAAGTAAGTTAGTAATTAGGCAATAGAGCCCAACACTTAGCTGGATTTCTGCATACAGTTATCTACTCTGTATTGCACCCTGCTCTCTTCAACTAAAAGAGTCATGGGCAAATGTTTTTATAATTTTTTTAAAAAAAAAAAACATAGTCTAAGAAGTTAAAGCTGATAAATAGTCCAGCTACATAAAACCTGCTAAAAGTACATGTTTTGTAGATTAAACCCCCATGCAAAGAAAAAAACTCATAACAATAACTTAATAAATATAGGACTATCACAGTTATACACTATAAACAAAATTCAGGAGTTGGTTTCATAAGATGTTCATGCTCCTCCGGTACAGACTTACTTGGGTAAAAAGGCCATGACTGCAGTGGTATGATGCAATTTTTACAAAACAGGTATGTCTTAATTAAATGAAGGCCTTTATATTAAACATGAAACATAACTATGATTTTTTCTAGAGGCAGTCCAGGGCTGAATGTTTCTGTGATGAAAACTGAAGGTGCACAGTAGTACAAGCCAAGTCCCTTGACACAGAAACTGAGCTTGCCTCAGGATGTGAATGGTTGGCAACAGCCTCTTTTTCATCCGTAGTAAAATTGCATCTGATTGCCCAGCCCGGAATAGCTGCTCAACATCTAGCTGAGGGATTATCACCTACATTTTAATCAGACCTACATGCTTTGAAGGATTCTCAGCTTCAAAAAGACCCTCTGGGCAAGAATTAACGGGGAAACCAGCCTGAAGCGAGAATCAGAGCTTAGAAGGCGACCGACAAACTCAAGGCATCAAAAGATCTGACTCTAAAAAGGCTGGAAAGAAGAATATCCCTCAGGACTTCAGCTTGCAGAGCTCTGCAGTGGTGGTTACAAACAGGTTACGCTTGTGTTCTTTGCTTTCCTGTCACCCCACCACAGTGGCAAAGCAGAGCACCTACAGCCTGGCCAGAGCTTGGAGCAAGCTTCTCTCACCAGGCTGAGTATCACTAAGTCTCTGATGTGTCTGCAGTAGGCAAAAATGGAGTAGTGAGATCTCACAGCCCGTGGAGAGGTGCTTCACACAGTAAGCACAGTCTGAGGAGGATGCTCTCCAATTAAAAACAGTGTCTGGACTAAACTCCATCCCAGGCAGCACTGGAGCAATTATCAATCCTACTAATGACATAGAGCCAGATATTGGAGAAGAACATACCCATGCAGACAGAGTGACTATATAACAGTGCAATTAATTCAGCACAAAAATAAATTTGAATAATACCACCATGTACTATCTCCTCCTCCTCACTGCATCATTCCATTACAATGTCATTGCACTGCTGCAGACGTGCAGTTATTTTGATCTTAACTACATTTGCATACATTAAAACATGTGAATCTCTTAAGAGCTAAATCTTTCAAATTGAATGCTTTCTTTTGTATTGAATAATCAGGAATATTACCTAACTTATGAAATGAAAGCATTTCTCAAGAAACAGTTTTCTAAAGAGATGCAGTTCCAGGACATACTTCTCAAAGTCAGCTTCAAGACTGCAGACTTTGTGGAAAGAGCCACCAGAGAGTCAGTTGAAATAGGACACCACAAAAAGAAGGAAAGTTTGGGGACAGAAAGGAAAGGACTGAATATAGCAACACACTTTAAAGATGAGGAACAGACATAACTATAACAAACAGCAACTGAGCATGGCCTGGGAAGAGTCATTAGAGCTGTTGGGAACACACAGTAGAGAACATATGAGAAGGATTGTGGAAAGAGCCCTCTGTGGGAGCTGCTAGTGGGCCAGAAAGGGAAAAAAGAGAGGTAAAAAGGCAGCACACTAAAACTTCAGGGCCCAGGTCAGAAGGGAGTCAGTTTTTAAGACTCATACACAGCTGCTTCCAGCTCTCTAAACGAGCCTAGCTAAGGTGGCTGGCTCTGGGGACCACCAGCCCTTCTGCAGCTGGGAGAGGGGCACAATTTCTGCAGCTGATGAAAAACAGCCTTAAAACCCTTATCCCAAACAGAACATGATTGGCTTCAGGACTTTCTTCCCCTCCTGTTCTTGAATTTTCAAGATGTTAGGTGAAGCAATTTTATCCATCTTACTTCAAGGCAGAAAAGCAACTTGTGCAGGAGTTCAGACAAAAAAGTTTAAGAAACTTAAATTCTCCTGGTAAGTAGCTTTTGCATTCAACTGAGAACACCTTTCAATTTTCAGACTGCAAGCACACACACGTGCCCACAAACCGTATTTTATAAAAGCATTCTACTCATTTCATCCACTGCAGGTTGTTGTGGTTACCCACCCCCTATGGGTATTTTTGTCACCATTGTAAGGTGGTAATATGCCATTCACTATGGCATATTACCACCTTACAATG